>OOFB01029581.1:0-27440 GCA_900323305.1 Trachyrincus murrayi
ATGATGATCAACACAGGGAAATTAGAGAATATAGCAATTTAAATTATTCTAGATGTTTTACACAATGAATGCTTAGATCTCGCCATTTGATCAAATGACACGGCATCAAGTTACAAGAATCTGATTGGTCTGTTTTGACTATTATAATCATGTTTGAAAATGTATATGAGGGTATATTGATAATAATCCACTGTATCATATTTTTCAGATACAGCCATGTATAATACAACTTTGGCTCCACCCAAGACCGGACCCCCAACTAGCACACAACCTGGTCAGTGACACACACACACACACACACACACACAACCTGGTCAGTGACACACACACACCAAGTGGCAGCCATGACTGCCTGTTTGTGAAGCCCTGGCGGAAGCGACTCATGTGTAGTTCATCTAACGGCCTATAGGTGGCTTGTGGTGGTTGGATGCAAAAAGAGCAGCCACCATTCTAAGTCAATGGGAAAATAGTGATTTAATTCTCGTAATACAAAGCGAATAAATTTTTCTAAGTTCGGTTGGATCTCAGTGGCTAGTTCATCTCCATATTATTTATGTTGAGGGGTCCTGTTTGACAGTTTTATTTAATTAAAAAGTTATTATAGATTTCATATTAATGAGTTTTGGCCATAGACTACTGCAAGGTGGCCATTCAATTCCCACCCTCAATCTGCTAAATATGGATCGTTTCCACTGCTGGTTGCAAAAAATCTCAAGCAATGGCGTTGCTTCATAATTGTTGTGTGTAAACCACTGGGTGACGTCACGGATGCTACGTCCATATTTTTTACAATCTATGGCACACACACACACACACACACACACACACACACACACACACACACACACACACACACTCACACAGAGACACAACACAGACTATTATCCATCCAATCAAAATGTGTCTCTTTCTATCCCCTTTCCCAGGGGATCACCCCACCCACAAAGTAGACGACAGCAACACCCGAATTCTGATTGGTTGTTTAGTGGCCATCATCTTCATCCTGGTCGCCATCATCGTCATCATCTTGTGGAGGCAGGTGTGGCAGAAGATGATCGAGAAGGTGAGCTTTGAACCCAGGACGCCGCCAAGCACCTCCGCGGGCCTCTGTTCCATCGATGTTTCTCTCTGGGAGGTGATCCGAAGTGTTCCCTCACCCACCGCCTGCTTCGTCCTATAGGTCTCTCGCCGGATGCTGGACGATGAACTAACTGCTAGTCTGTCAATACAGAGCGAGACGTTTGCCTACAACCACAACAACCAGTCCACCGCCACCAGCGAGCTGGAGTCCAACGCCACCTACGAGCGCATCTTCCCCCTGGGGTCCGACTACCAGGAGCCCTCGCAGCTCATCTGCAAGCTCCCCGAGTTCGCCCAGAAGGCTGAAGAGCCTGGTAGGTGGACACACACACACACACACACACACGCCTACCAGTGTACAAGATGTCTAACTTATAGTCTCGCCATGTTGCTTTCAACAGCAGCGTCTACCAGCACAGCTGCCTCTAAGTCCGCCGCTACGACCGCAGCACAAGATGGCGTCCCCCACTACGCCGAGGCAGATATCGTCAACCTGCAGGGCGTCACGGGAAGCAACACGTACGCCATTCCCGCCGTCACCATGGACCTGTTGTCAGGGAAGGATGTGGCCGTGGAGGAGTTTCCCAGGAAACTGCTCACCTTCAAAGAAAAACTAGGAGAAGGACAGTTTGGAGAGGTGCGGGACCTGTGCTTTACAGTCTAACATTTATTTTCCAAGGACACTATTAAGCCTTTCTCTTCTGTTCGCTCCTCGTCTCCTTTACTCTCCTCGCCTCCTTTCCTCTTCTCTCCACTTCATTTTCCTCTCCTCTCTTCTTCTCCTCGTCTCCTCTTCTCCCCCCCCAGGTACACCTGTGTGAGGCGGAAGGCATCCAGGAGTTCATGGATGAGGAGTTCTCCTTTGACGTCGACGAGGACCAGCCTGTTCTGGTTGCTGTCAAGATGCTTCGTGCAGACGCCAACAAGAATGCAAGGTACTCGATATACGCTCGTGTCCAGACCCTTCTCTGGTCCTTCTCTAGTCTGTACAGCTGCATGAACTGTGTATGATAGTTTAGCATGTCAAATTGTGGAATTAGCATACTGTGAAAACTAAATATGCAAGACAAAAGACTAGGGGACATCCTCCGTTATTCCCACATATTCATATTTATTATATATAATAATATTTATTATTAATATTTATCACCAGATATACATAACCAGTATTGATGTCAAGATATGTACTGGGCAATAGAGGTAGAATAACACGGGGAGACATGGATTCAAGATGACGAAGAACGATCACCAGATCAGGAAATGTGATCTCTGCCTTTAACGCGTCACATGTACAGTAGCACGCGGAGAACGTGTGCATCATTGTTGACTTGGAGCTCATTTTGCTGCATGCTACACCTGGCCAGTACTCCCTGTCCACCTCACCATTCATCTCCACCTGGGCCTCTTCTTTCTTCCATTTTTATCCACCATTGATTCTAAGCATTTGATGTGTATGTATGTGTATATGTATGTATATGTGTGTGTGTGTGTGTGTGTGTGTGTGTGTGTGTATATGTATTTATGTGTGTGTGTGTGTGTGTGTGTGTGTGTGTATATCTTTTTAACTTATTTGGTATATAGTTTGTTTTAAAATATATGTAAAGTGTCTTTGTGAAAATAAAATGTATCATCATTATTAGTTTTATAAAAATAAAAGTATATATATATATATGTATATATATATACATGCAAACATGTTGCACTTGGTGTTTCTGTACGCTAGAAATGACTTCCTGAAGGAGATCAAGATCATGTCTCGTCTGAAGGACCCCAACATCATCCGCATGCTAGCGGTGTGCATCTACAGCGACCCGCTGTGCATGATCACAGAGTACATGGAGAACGGAGACCTCAACCAGTTCCTGTCCCGCCACCAACCCCAGGGACAGCTGACCTCGCTCAGCAACGCACCTACCGTCAGGTGAGTGAGAGGGTGAGAGAGAGTGAGAGGGTTAGTGGGGGAGTTAGTGAGGGAGTCGGTTAGGGAGTGTGTGTGTGTGTGTGTGTGTGTGTGTGTGTGTAGGTGCGCGCGTGTGTGTGTAGGTGCGTGTGCATGTGTGTGTGTAGGTGTGCGTGCCTGCATGTGTGTGTGTAGGTGTGCGTGCCTGCGTGTGTGTGCGTGTGTGTGTGTGTGTAGGTGCGCGTGCATGTGTATGTGTGTGTGAGTGAGTTGGTTAGTGAGTGAGTGGTTAATGGTTGAGTGAGTGAGTGAAGGTATCCACCTGCGTGTGAGCAAACGTCTACGTCTACATTAAGAGCTTGTGACATTAAAAGTGTCTCTCTCCATACCCTCCCTCTCTCCAGCTTCAGTGACCTGTGTGACATGGTAGCGCAGATAGCATCAGGGATGAAGTACCTCTCGTCTCTAAACTTTGTCCATCGAGACCTGGCCACCAGGAACTGCCTGGTGGGCAAGAGTTACACCATAAAAATAGCCGACTTTGGCATGAGCAGAAACCTATATAGCAGTGACTACTACCGCATCCAGGGAAGAGCTGTCCTGCCCATACGCTGGATGTCATGGGAGAGCATCCTGCTGGTAAGCAGCCATTACCAAACCCTTTGACTTCCCATTCACAGGTGATGTAGGTAAGATTTAAGAGCTAGAAATGAGTTAGAAATTACACAGCCATTCGTCAGTGAGTGAAATGCTGTGAGAATATCTGTTTCCAGTTGACTGAGCCTGCCTCTGTATGAGCCAATTTAGAGTTTAGACCGCTCCCAGATACTTTCTGACCAATCAGGGCATCTCTTCCCTGATTGGTTCGGGGAAGCCATCACGTCAATCACATTCACACACGTGAATGCAACACTTTTTTTTCTCTTTACAACTCTCGAATCTTACAGCAGCTTTAACTGGGAGCAACTGATCCAGGAGAGTTTATGTATTATTCATATGAATTAAGTCTTGCCTGGGTGATTTTCAAGTTGGCAGACACAACAAACAAAGTGGCAGATTTCAAATGTATTTGGCTGAAGCAATTTAAGTCTTGATTTGTATGAACCTGAGGAATATGTTGCCATTGCTTATGTTATTGGTACTATATGTACAAAGACATTCAGTCTCAGTAACTTCCAAAAAATATGCTCAAATGGTACATCATGTGGCTACATGCTTCATGACAGGATATCCTACTTGTGACAACAGTTCCTACTATAAAAATAAACCCCACCATATCATTGTAATGATTTATTCCTTAGGGTAGTTATTGGGTTCTATTTGGTATTTAACCGCTAGCTAGGTACTGCTGGCCTTTTGACCTACTGTACGTCAAAGTAATTTAGATATGCCATGTATCCAGTCTGAGTGGCAGTAGATCATGCAGCAACGTGTCTCCTTTCTTCCTTCTAGGGTAAGTTCACCACAGCCAGTGACGTGTGGGCCTTTGGGGTGACGGTGTGGGAGATGCTGACCTTCTGCCAGGAGCAGCCGTACTCCCAGCTCAACGATGAGCAGGTCATAGAGAACACAGGAGAGTTCTTCAGGGACCAGAAAAGACAGGTATGTTTTACTTGTACTCATTTGTCACTTCTTCTCTTAGCATCTGCACCTTTTTTACGTTTGCCTAATTGATCACATACTGTACGTGACATGATAGATGAGAATTTGATTGAATAGTGTTTTGATTGAGTCTCATGGTTCTCATGTATTTGTTTGACTGCTGGCCATTGCTATATATCCCAATGCATGACAACTTTGAGACTCAATCAAAACACTATTTAATCTAAGCAAAGTGGTTGTTGTTTTTTGCTGATAGCTGATGGATAAAATAATACAACCATTATAGTTATGACTGCTCCTGTTAAATATTTTTATTCAACATGCGCAATACACACACCCCTTCCTAGCCAAAGTTAATGTGTGGCCCCCAGCCAGGGTGGTGCTTGCCAGGCTATTGAGTTTGTTGTATGTATGTACACAGCAAACACTGGTTCATGTGTCTTTCCTTGCTGTGCGCTATGTAGATCTACCTGCCCCAGCCAGTGCTGTGTCCAGACCCACTCTACAAGACCATGCTGAGCTGCTGGAGGAGAAACAGCAAGGAGCGGCCCTCCTTCCAGGAAATACACCGAGCCCTCCTGGAGAGCCAGCCTTAACCCAGACAGTCCTCTCTCCTCTCTCATATACACCATGCATGAAACAGATAGGGTTTAAAATAGAATCCAGGTTTAAGCTATCTTGTTTCAGTAGAAACAGGCTAAGAAGGCCCACCTATGGGTGTCAAGCTACCACTGAGGGAAACACTGTTAGATGGACAAGAACAACAACAACCTAACCAAAGAAAACCAGGTGGATGGACTCAATGTGTGTCTGTATGAGATTGTCTAATGTTTAATGCATTTTTATATTATACTTTTATACATTGCAATAGAAGGGCCATATAATACCAAGACAAGCACACACAACGACCATTTAAACTTGCAAGTATTAAAAAAAAAGTGAAATGTAGCAATTCATATTTGGCACTTTTTACAATGTATGTTTTTTTTAATCTCGTTTTTTGAATGAGTTATGCGTTTCTTATGTTACAGGTCTTTGGGTTTCGAAGGCTTTCTCGTATTCTGTTGGAAGACTGCTTGAATGTAGAGTCAATAAGAGCGGCCAACTGTCACTGTTAATATTAAAACAAGCTAGTTGCATAACAACAACTTACTTGTTTTAGATTCTTTCATCTCAATATTTTAGGTAATCTAAGCAATTTATTATACCAGCAAATTGTTATATTCATTGCAGTGTTTAGCAGTGATATTGCAATTAGCAATGTATACAACAATATATTTTCAATATATTAGATATTTTAAAATCTCAAATATCGTTATTTTGAATATTTAAATATCTATAATTGTTTATTTTGTTTAGGTTTTGGTCACATATTTGTATACTAAGATGCACTTCCGTTGAATACCAAACACAACACATTTCAGTGAATTGCAGCCGTCAAAATGTCCTCATTGTGTCCTTGCACACGCCCAGATCATTCTAGAAGTGTCTGAAAATGTAATCTAGTTTGACATTACAATGTCATAGCAGTATATGCTCAATGGTGTTGTTTAGACAACCCCACAACGTTTGTTTTTTTCTCTATCGGTTACCACTCCAGGCCAGACGTACTTGTGTGTCACAAGGTGGTTGATGTAAGTGTTTACTTGTGTATCGTTGGAAAGATGATAATCAATAGTTTATATGTGTACTAAAGAATTGTGTAGCTGAGACTAAGTTTGTAAACTCAGACTAGAGTGAGACTGAACTGTAGCTTAGTTGCAGTGTCAGATAGAGAAGTGAGGACTTTTCTGTGTGTGTACAGAAAGGGAATATGCAGTCTTATTCTTGCATTTGACTGAAAAATGTAGACTGTTTTAAGACTGTTACAGATTGCTTTGTTTGAAGAGTCTGGTATTGTTTCGTGAGAAGGTACGGTAAAGCATATCATGCTCATAAAAGTAAACTAAACTAAAATCTCATGATGAATGATCAATTGAACTGGAAAACTGTCAAACGATGCATACAATCATTCCATTCAAAACATATTGACCATTATAAAAGCATTTGAGGTCTTTTAGAGTATTTTACCCACAACAAAGAAACTGGTTGCAATTGTATAGTTGTAAAAATGTCTGTTGACTCTGCAAATTGATAATTTGTTTAGTTTTGTAAGATTTTTGTACTACTACTCAAATGTTTGTTTTTATAGGAGTGTTTTATATAATACTTGTATGCAAAGGTTATGTTCCTTGTAATTATACTTTGTGATAGATAAATACCAAAATAAACTTCCTCAATGCTATTCTTTGGCTCCAAGTCATGGATTTAGGATGTGTTAATCCCAAGGTCACCTAAAGACATCAGTTGTGGCGACACAACAATATCAACAGCCATTGTGTGTGCCTATAGCTTGGTCAGATGACAGAAGGAGATGGGGGGCCGCTGTGATGTGGATTACAGGTCCCAGTGCTGAGACCATGGCAGGTTTGTCGTCTATTTCATACCCTAGTAGGAAGGAACATGAAGATGGAGATGAAGACAACGTGAGAGCACTAGCTTCTAGAATCATCTCAGGCACAAAATCAGTCTGTGTCTGTATTTATATCACTTCCCCTCCTCAGGACAGTTCTTCTAATCAACCCCAATCTACTGTGGAGAAAGCTTGGGGTTGATCAGATGACACTCATTCTCAAAAAAGTAAGGAGTGGTTCTCATTACCTTTGCCCTTTTTACACAGAGTGGATTCACTGCCATTTTCCTTCTTTGCTTAATCATTCCATTCAAGCAGATGTTGACCATTACTTGTTTGTGGGTGTTTTTTAGAGTAAGTGAGTAAAATATGACCCATCATAAAGAAACTAGTTGCAAATGCATCGTTGTCAAACTTGTGCTACTCTTTTTCTCTAATATGTTGTGTTAAGTCAATATAGACTTTCCCACAGACTTTCTCATGATCTGATCACGACGTATGCTGAGCTGACTATATCGACGATATAATTGGCTAGGGGCAACTGTGGTATCCAATCAGGACGCGAAGGTAGATTCGAGGATGTGACGTCAGCTAGGACAAAGGTACTCTTTGGATCGTAAACGTCACACCATACGTCCGTGGGCCAGACCATTCAGAAAACTTTACCCGCTTGGTAAATACGTTGTGAAAACGTCAGCCTAGTAAAATGAATAAAGTGGTTTTGGTGACCGGAGCAAATAGGTAATTCAACCCTTCTTTAACGCAAGAAAGCATTCAGTGACTTATATGAGACAGTCACAGTTGATAATAACTCGCGAATGTGTTGCTATTTTATACCTCTGTTTTACTCATGAATACATAGGCTGTATTGTACATTACTTACATTTCTAGACATATATTTGCCAATATGTTGTGTAACCCTATTGCTATTGCAAAATAAGTCAGCGTTTATTTGTCGTTGCATTCAAGTGTGCTTACACAATCGTGTGTGTGTGTGTGTGTGTGTGTGTGTGTGTGTGTGTGTGTGTGTGTGTGTGTGTGTGTGTGTGTGAATTATTATTCCATTGTGAATGTAAAAACAACAACAAGCCTTAGAAACTGAAGCATCCCAGAAACCAAGCAGATAAATATAACATCTCTCCATACAGTGGCATAGGTCTGGCACTTTGTGAACGCCTCCTGGAAGACGATCCAGGGCTACAGCTCTGTCTGGCCTGCAGAAACATGTGTCGAGCTCAGGACGCCCGCGCTGCTCTGCTGGCCTCCTACCCCAGGGCCCAGGTGGGCTTGCTGCAGCTAGACACCAGCTCCGTCACCTCCGTTCTTAATGCGGCCAAAGAGGTGAAACTCAGGTGGGATGGAAACAGAATGAACAAAAAATAATAGTGATTTCGGAACATAGAAGTGGAATGTAAAATGAAATACCCAAATGCAACTTATAGGGAGTGATAGATCACATGATCTCTACTGTATAGTTATGCGATCTATTAGCTCAGTATATGACAAGTGCATTCAATTGTGTTGAACCGTTCAGAATAATGCTGGTGTTCCATGTAGGTACAGTCATCTTGACTATCTCTACCTCAATGCTGGTATCATGCCCAACCCACAGTTTGACGTGAAAGCCTTTTTCAAAGGCGTCTTTTCCAGGTAAAGTAATGAATTTCGCCATGCACAATAAAGTTTTAGCTGACTCTTAAGAGCTTCCTGATCATATGGCTGTGATGCATTATGGAAATGAATACATGTTTTATTGTATTTATTGTATTTCATTTACAGCAAAGTTGTAAATATGCTCGCCACTGGAGAAGGGATTCTCACACAGAAGGACAGCATCACTGCTGATGGAATGCAGGAAGTATTCTCTACCAACCTGTTTGGTCACTTCCTATTGGTGAGTTTTCAACTGCATGTTGGCCCCAAGCAGGCAAAACAGCTGACACACATGCATGTTGCCTTTCATTCAAATATATTAATTAAAATACAATCAATGATAAAAAGGAAAACCAACACAGGACTTCTGCATTAAGTTCAACAAATATGTAAAAGAAAATATGTATACCAGGTTGTGTTCCATTTTCAACAAATGTACACAAAAATCCTACACATGATTAAACGTCTCTAGGTTTGTGCAAATACAACATAGCAGAAGCTTTGCGTAGTGCGTATGTGCATCCTGCCCTTGGCCGGCTACCCTCCGTGTGCTGGAGTCGATACCTAACCCGTGACTTTGCAACAGCGCTCATTAAAAATTGAAAGTGTTATTTATGTGACTCCCGTGTCTCCTGTCCTGTTCTCGTCTTAAGGGCACTGCTGACTGCCAGCTTTGGATTCCCAGCTAACATTCTGCTTAGCAGACACGTTTGTGGTTGTTTGGAGCACTGGCTGTGAGGATATCGGTGTTGTTTTGCTGCTCGGAACTCGACATCCATTTGTATATCCTGACATGTTGTGTAATAGGATGAATTCACAGATGGGAATTGTTCTAAACAATTGAAAGGTCATTTTAAGAAAAAAATAATTATTATATATATATATATATATATATATACACTTGTATTATTACTACTATTATGATTAGTAAGTGTTTTATTCACAACAATACAAATTCTAACAAGCATGGCAGCCACCTATTTCTCATCTATGGATATTATATAATAATAGCTTTGGTGGACCAACCGATTTGTTTAAAAACGTCGACAACGACAAAAAACCAGCAGCACCTTGAGGTCCATGACTTTCTACGCGGTAACGGTGTGTAATAGTTACCTGTGCTTGTCCCCGCCCCCCCCCAGGTGAGAGAGCTGGAGACCCTTCTCTGCCAGTCAGGCCGGACCTCCCACATGATCTGGACCTCTTCCAACAATGCCCACCAATCAGCTTTCAGCCTGGAGGACGTCCAGCACCAGCAGGGCACACAGCCTTACAGCTCCTCCAAGTATGCCACTGACCTGCTCAGTCTGGCGCTCAACACACACCTCAACAGACAGGTCAGCTCTCGTCAGCTCTCCGGTTTCATTGTTTTAATGAGCCTCATTAACCAAACATCTCATTCAAGTATTTAAGGAGACGAAGGGCCTCGAGGGTCAGACCCAGTTCTTAAACATGTCGTTAAAAGTATAACTACGATACCTAGATCACTAGAACACACACACTCTACACACTTGTTTGGACCCCTTTCTATTTTTTTTAACCTAGCTGACTTTGTCACTGTCCGTGACTTTGCTCCTTTGTTCCACATTCGAGGTGACGTTCCGGTAACTGGTTTTCCCACTACATATTTGATGCATGTTGACGGGGAGAGGCGATCCCTGCGTGGGTGTATGATACAGAATGAGATACCCGCAAGTGGAAATTGTGATCAAGGCAACACAGATAATTCCTATTGCCACTTGATAGCTGTTGGCATGGCATGCATTGTCGTACTTCACTGCACTGTTGCTTTCTAGGGCTTGTATTCATCGGTCATCTGTCCAGGTTTTGTGATGACAAAGTTGACCTATGCCATCCTTCCCGCCTTCCCTGATTTTCTGTGGACCCTGGCAATTCCTATTTTTTGGTTTGTGAGTGCACATTTTATTAATTTTTTTTTTGCAGGGTGATAATTAGATAGGCCAGAGGTTCGGGAACCTTTTCAGTTGGCAGAGCCGTAAAACATTGTATTACTTTAAATTGTTCTTAGAAGAGCCAAACAAGAGTTTACTTAATTATTGTTCAACCTTTTGAGGGAAGATATTTATTCATTGCAAATGACAAAACATGACAATTTAGGCTGGAAAGAATGTTGCTATAACAATATTCCCTATTCTGGCATTTAATTATCTACTTTGATTGTAGATTATGGTATTATGGTAAAAAGATGTATTTTTATAGTTTATCGTCCCTATTTGCACAGATCCGGATGTTTACCAATACTTTCACCCTGACACCTTATAACGGAGCTGAGGCCTTGGTGAGTGAAATCTTAGTCTTAAGTTTCAAATTAAAACCAAAATGCTAATTCACTTTTTGGTTTTTCCGAACATTGCAAAGTCAGTGATGTGTCCCCCGCTGCCTCCTGTAGTTCTGGCTGTTCAAACAGAAGCCTGAGTCACTGGATCCTTACTCCAAATACCACAGTCTAACATCAGGACTAGGCACCAACCACATACAACCACGGAAGGTATGATCACACATCTAATGTCATCTTTTTCAGCCTCATGGCAAATAGTAACACGACATCCGCCGACGCTTAAATAGCGTTGTCTCCTCCTGCCTCACAATTCCTACCTTTTTGCAGATGGATGTGGACGAGGACATGTCTGAGGCCCTCTATGAGAAGTTATTGGAGCTTGAGGACAAAGTAAGAAAGAAAGAAGAGGGACGGACTAACTCTTCATTGTCGCAGTAGCCAAACCAGAGCTACAACAACAATGTGCATTAGATCCTATACTGTAATTTTGACAAATCATAATATTATATTGAATAATAGGATAATATTGAATATGCAGTGAATTATTAGTTTTGTTTGTGTGTATATGTTATTTTAGTCTAACATAGGCTATACATCTATTGTATAACAGACTGAGCTTCATTTAAATGTATAAATACATTTATAAATACATTTATATACATGTATAACAATGAAAAAGGAAAACATTTAAAAGTTCTTACAAAGAAATGCGAATGACAATAAATCCACGAAATATCAATGATTGGGCATATATTATTTATACATTAAGGGAAATAAAGCAAATACATATCATAGGCTACATCACGTTGAAAGTAAATATCTGATAATACAGCATTGTCGCTTTTTCAGGCACACTTATACATTTATATAGGTTGGAAGTGAAGGGCATCTCTTCAGAAAAGCTATACTGGACTGCCCCAGGTCTTGCTTTCTCGTACATGATCAGCAAAGCCAAAGTCTTTTCGATCTAAGAGTAAACTGTCAGTGTCCCCACCAAAGTTAATGTAAGTGGTCTGAGCAAGCCAGTCTTTGGTGTTCTGCTGTTGCTCTGGGTTCGCACCTGTGCAGAAAATCTCCTGAGAATTTGGGGCTATTTGCCACAAATTGTTCTTAGCACCCTCCTGCACCATCTCATTGAAATCGTCTTCCTCGCCGCCGCTCAGCACCGGATTGCAGAAAGCCCAAACCATTCCACAGAAATAGATGAAAAACGTCCCCATTACCATGATCATAAGTGCATAAGCTTCTATCATTGCTTTAGTAACTGGAGACATCATCTTGAATGCGCAAGTTTGCCTCGCTCTTTTAAAAGTACCGTGGTAGATCTGTAAGACCGATTCCTGCAACTCCGAAGTATTCAATTTTCGATAAGGAGCCAACCTATCCGCGCTTGAAACACGACTAAACGGTGAGGTGACGACAGCGATTGCATTACCTTTAGTTGAGTTGTTTTCTTGGATCCATTGGCCCTTTAAGACTCCATCCGTCACTATCACCTCCTCTTGTAACCTGTATTGTATTTTATCATGCACGAGTCCCAAACAAACTCTCTCAGACACTCTTGCTGCGCAGCAAATGTGTATGTGCTGCATAATATGCCATTCGTCGTGTAGGTGCTTTGCATTTCCATAGTAGAAACTAAGTACAGTAATTACTTTCCACAGAAACGACTGAAGCAAAAACTAAAAGGTTAACCATGTTCCACTAAAACGTGGACACACACACACACACACACACACACACACACACGACATGAAAGAAACATCTCTCTGTCTCTCTCCTACCCAAAGGCATATAATTAACTCTTTCTTTCTACAGTAGATTCACCTCAAAAACCCATATTTGGCCCACATATTTGGTCAAAATAAGAACTTCGTTAGTGCAGTATGGTGGTTAGTGCTTAAGTTGAGGTGATAACTAGCACTACATTGCCTATTAATTCCTATGGCACACTTGGGACTCCCAATGTAAAAAAAAATGTAATGAGCAAATGGTCATTGTTTACAATGACAGAGAAGGCACAACAATGGGTCATTGACATTGTGGGTTCGGATTGGCCAACATATATTTAACTGTATATTTTTTGGTTTATCCTTTGCTTCCTTTCAGTTAAATTATCCCACAGTTAGCATTAACATAGGGAGAAAATGTAGTGGTAGTATGTGGTAGTATTAATATCTGATCATTCGAAAATAAATATTTTTTAGATACACTACTGTAGGATAATACAAATATGATAACATTGGAACAGCTATCCCTGCTGTCTCCTGTACGTTAGTGTGGACTGACATTTTATTTTGTATATGACAGAGTGAGTTCCCATGTAAACTACCAAATGACACATCTCACAGAGTAGGCTAGTAACTAAAAACTGTAAAAACCGAGCACTTTTCAACAACATCCCCAATCATCTTATTGCATGACATTTTGTGTCCAAGACAAGTAATACATTTATTGATTGGCACATCAACTTAGTATTAGTGAGTGGTATCATTGGGCATTGTTGATTTTGATCATTCATTAAAATTCCTTTGACTATAACAAGAACACAGCAGGCCTACTCAGTTAACCCCTTGCTGTAAAAGTCATTAGCACCTGTTGTCTTCTGTGCTTTTCTTACAGCTCCATTGACTACACCTGTCACCCATCTATAAAAGACAAAAAAAATGCTGTCTCATTCAAATTAGAACGTGGATAAATGGCAAGCTTTGGAAATAATACGGACTACTGGTAGGGGATTCTTAACCGCCTCTTCTTCAAGGGAAATCGATCATATGATAAAAAAAACTAAACGTTTTCCAGCTGCAAGGTTGAAAACAAAAATGAAGAGTGGAACTCTGGGTAATGGCGTTCTCTGGGTTCCGCTTGTCCGCGTGTTTCCATTGGTTTCATTTAGTACACAAACTACAAGCCCCACCCCGCGCCCTGTCGCAGGTCCCGGATGTCTATCGCGCCGGAAGAGAAGAATGTCCTTTTCCTAGCCATCTTGTGGCTTCATCCAGCGAAGTGTTCGCACCAAGCCTCGTAGAATCGGAGGAAAATCCTGCTGAAGGGGCGCCATCATGCCCGGACACATGCAAGAAGGTTTTGGCTGTGCCATAACCAATCGGTTCGACCAATTATTTGATGATGAGTCGGATCCATTTGAGCTGTTGAAGCAGGCGGAGATCAAGAAGAAGGAGGCTCCTGCTCCTGGTGCCGCCAAGCCTGTAGCCCCGGCTGCTAAACCACAGAAAAAGGAGTCACAGAAAGACAGAAAGACCCCCCTCGCTGACAAAAAGGAGGAGACCCAGGCACCTGTTCCCATCAAGAAAGATGGTAAATTTAAATCTTTAATTATATAGTTAAACCTGCATCTACACTATCGGGGTTAGCTAGGCGTTTGCTGGCTAGCAACCAACTACTCAACACCCCCCGTGACATGAGGTCCACGCGATTCCTATCGTACACAACGTCGGCGCCATCAGTTGGATCACTGCATTTCTTTAAAGTAAAATCTCCAAAAAATCGATGTGTGGTTTACACTGAGAAATGGCCCGAGGGTGGAAAGTGCGTGCAGGCTGACTTGTTTTGGCCTACCCCCTCCGGCCTCCTGTTAGCGCGACTCGTAAGAGGCTCGGTGCGTTTATTGCGGCGTGATCATCCAAAACAGAAACGCGCAGTACCAGATTACCCTAAACACCCTTGATTATTGTGTAATTTTTTTGTACTTGTGCCGCTGGATTTGACGTCGTGAGACCACGTTTAATACACAAAGGAAATGTGCGTGGGGTTTAGCAGCCAAAAAAAATACCCATACTGGATGCGATGCCTAAAATGTGTTTTTGATCACCGTTCATTTGTGCGGTGCGTGTGTCGTTGTGCACCGTTTCCTCAGTGTTGCAGTCCCCAGCGAGGTAAACCTCGTGGCTGCAGTGTGGGCTGTGCAAAAATACTGAACTGCCACTTCCCCAGTAGCTCACAACACACCCTCGTGGTATGATGTCATCTGCAACCTGAAAGGCTCGTTTTAACACCGGTCGTACACGTTTTGTGTGGTGATCTGAATGGAGTTCGCCGGGGCCGTTCTGGACTGATCTTTGGGGCATTATTGCCATGCCAGCTCCCCCGTACAATGAACTCTTTATGATTCCGCGAGAATTGGGGATTTGCGGCATCTTCAGTACACATAATTACTGCCGATTTTTCCCCATACAAGTAATTGGACAACTGGTTATTTTTCTGTTCCCTTTAAATCTGGCTGTGTCTGGTTGCTGGAGAAGTGATGGGACAGGTGCACTTGCTACCGGGCCTCAGCTGCTGTCGTAGTTGGAGGATGTCTATTTTAGTAGCACGTGAAAGGGCTAATGGGAGGGACTAGTGGATTAATTCATGGTATTTCTAGAAACTTGTCTTGCCATGTATCCATATTTACTTCATAGCCTAAATTGTACAACATTCTAATAACGTGTTAAAAGCTCCATTGTATTATGTCCTGAACTACATGTGCCCTGTGGGTTTTACTGTTTGACTCTGCTCCATTGTCTCAATTGTGATGTTTTTTTCCCCCCCTAATCCTGTTTTTGTCTTCCTGTAGGTATGAGGATGAGGGGTATGGGACGGAGGCCGGAGGGTGAGGGCCCTAGGTCCCAGGGTGTCCAGGGAGAGGGGCGCCCACCCACAGACCGACGACCTGTAGAGAGGCGGCCACCCCGGCGCCTTGAGAGACCTGCCGGGGAAGGTGGAGAGAAACTTGAGGGAGGCGAATTCTCGGTGGAGAAGTAAGTTCCATTTAAACTGAATCTAATCAATACGTGCACAAGGACCCACATTACGCTATCATAATACATTTAGGTTTGGAGTCTTGTCTGTATCCTATAATGCAGTGATCTCATTGGCGTCTCCGCTTCCTCTCCACAGGCCCATAGGCGATAGACCAATGAGGGGCCGTGGTGGACCCAGAGGTGCCCGCGGAGGCAGAGGGCGGGGCATGGGCCGCAGCGATGGATTTGACGCCCGAGGAAAACGTGAATTCGACAGACACAGCGGCAGTGACCGATCGTGAGTGCTTTTCCCAATTTTTTGTTTCCAAGTGCAATTGCTTTCTGTATTGCTCTATTCACTACAAACCATTAAACAGGCTAAATGTCATTTCAAATTGGAGTTTTGAGTTCTTAGCATCCAGGCTAAAGCAAATCTTGTTTCAGTGGCCTGAAGGGTGAGGAGAAGCGAGGTGGAAGTGGATCTCACAACTGGGGAACCGTCAAGGATGAACTGACGTAAGTGGACTTTTGATTTCATGCGACTATAAAAACTTACAGTACAATGGCCTGCAAATTTGAATATTAATTGTTATGGTGTATATTAACGCCACTCTCTGATATCACGTTCTATTAGCGGTGAGCTCGACCAATCAAATGTTACCGAGGAGAACCCTGAGGGAGAGGAGCATCCACCCGCTGATTCTGAGAACAAGTAGGTTATGTAACTACTTGCATTCACAATATCTGGATTATATTTTGCATGGTGGCTGGGCTGAAACGATCAACCCTAGACTCAAGATACAAATGGTGTTCCTCTGTGTTTCAGGGAGAACGAGGCAGAGGAAGTCAAGGATGAAAGCCCCAAGGAGATGACGCTGGACGAATGGAAGGCCGTACAGGACAAGGAGCGCGCCAAGGCGGAGTTCAACATCCGTAAGGCCAACGAGGGTGCCGACTGGAAGAAGGGATACGTGCTGCACAAGTCCAAGAAGGAGGAGGTGGGCTAAACGATTCCGTTTCCTGTCTGAAATCCTAGCAAGTAATGCACTTCTGTTTAATGAAGCTGCAAATCCATCTACTTCAAGTGTTGTCCATGCAATAGGTTACTACAAAACTAGCTTTTTTAAAAGATTATTTGCAAATACTAGTCGTGGATGTCTCTTGACACTATCTATTTGTCACATTCAAAGGGACATTTCTAATTTGCTATGTGAAGCTTTTTAATACTGGCTAAATTCACTTTTGATAGTGCAAATACATTCTAGTTTGTAATTTCTCCCCACTTTACTTCTCAACAGGAGAAAGATACTCTGATTGAGGGTGATGCAGATGAAGGCTCCAAGGTTAGTAAGAGTATTATTTTAAGGTCCAGTACACATCTCTGTAAGCATAGAAAAGAGGATTATCTAACTTTATCTCTGTGTTGCCGTGTCAGGCTGAGGATGAACACCGCAAGCCCGCCAATGACATCACCTCCCAGTTAGAGATCAACTTTGGAGACCTGGGCCGTCCGGGCCGTGGCCGCGGGGGACCCCGTGGTGGCAGGGGGGGCCGCGGCCGGGGCGAAGGCCGTGGTGAAGGCCGCGAAGGACCCTCAACTAGGCCGGCCCGTGGAGGAAGGGGCGACAAGGTAAGATGTCATTATCTGACCCGTTAGGTTTTTATTTCTCTGTGCCGTCGTTGGTCACATCACCAGTTTCTCATTTTTCTTTTTGGTTTTCATTACCTCCCAGGCAAGTGGCGTGTCTGTGCCCAATGTGGACGACCCAGAGGCCTTCCCGGCCCTGGCCTAAGCCCAGGCCCACAGGAGCCCCCAGGCACCTCCACTACGAGGCTAGCATGTCCCTGGATCCTTCAGCAAAACGTATTGATGGAGAAGACGGTCATCCTTGATGGCAATCTACTTTGAGGACTGAATTTTACCAATTTAAAAAAAGACGAAAAAACAGAAATGAACACAAAAAAACAAAGAAAAAAGAAAAGGACTTCTTGCTACTCTGGAGCAGGTTACTGGTAGAGGTTTTGTACTTAGAAACAAAGTAGCAGGGATGTTTTCATACAGTATTTTTTTCAGAGGTTATGCATTGTTCATGGATACTTTGTAATTGCTGCTTAAAATATTTCCAAATATAAGAAGCGCATCCTTTTTGGCTTGGTGTTCATCAAGCTTGCTTGATTGCTTCCAAACAAGCCTCGCGGCAGGTGTCAAACCCAAGCTCACAAACTGTACCACACTGGGTATTTCATAAAGTTACTGCCTCACTTCACTTGCTGAGATTTCAAGGACTTTTATTTTACAACACGGGGGGGTTGTTTTATTTTTTTGAAAGACTGGTCTATTCTATGATGCTAGGCCTCTAAATCTCAACTATTTTCATAAATCTCATTGGGAGAGACTGTTTCAGAAGGCCCGTGTAAGACAAACCTTCATCTTTAAGCTAGAAATAAAACCTACATTTGGTCGGAAAGACTGTCTGGGTTAAAAAGTATTCTATTTTCCTCTTTTCCCCCACGGGACGAAGTAGTCACTTAAACTTCATTTGACATGTCAGCTGAATTAATTTACAGGTGGAACTTTGGACCTTGACTTAACTACAATTGGAGTGCGATTCATTGTGGAAAAACTTCTACCTTTGTTCTTTTTCGTCTGCACTGATCATAAGCTTAGAAATTTGAACGCCTTGGTGTTTATTTTAATCAAAAGACAAGGCGAGAAGTGTTTACACAATTGAGATGCCGCTGTAATTCCTTGGAAGAACCATGAAACCACCTCTTACTACAGTTTACGCACTCGAATGACATGGATGTGACCCAGGTCCCTGTGTGTTCTCAGTCCTTGCTCATCATTCTTTTTCCTGACTCCTTAGCCTCCACAGTTACACCACTGCATAATCGCTCTGAAAGAAATAGCTGTCCATTCTTATGAACAGCCAAGTGGTCTACGCTACGGGATGTGTGAACACTAGCCCTGCTATTTAGGCCTCTGTTGGTAAATAAAGATGGTCGATTCATTTTGCTTGCATTGTCGTTTGTGCCAAATTCGTATTTTCATTTGTAGTGGAATCAAGTCGCAGAACTTGAATCTTAATTTAAAGAATTACGCATAATAGTGATTGAGTGACCAGGTGTATGCAGGCATATCAGGCCACACACAGCTTGGCGGTAGTAGGTATGATTCCTAACCTGATCAAACCAAGATGGCATTCTGAAGTGTTCAGCACGCTGTTGGTAAGTTATTGAAACGGTTTTGAGGTTGAAGATGTACACAAACCTAATACATATCTTGCAACAACTCACAAGTGCAAACAATTGCAGTAATATATACTACCCTGTGGTACATGTGGTAGTATACCTCAAGGATTTACTTTAAATACATGACAGGTCAGAATAAACAATCTAAATGCAAAGGATAGCTCCAAAACCCAATTCAACATGTTATCTATGTTTGTCCAGGGACAAATAAAATAACATACAATTGATACAATTGTATGTTATAATTGTATGTCATACAATTGAATCATACAATTTAATATAGAAAATATAATTATTTCCCCACAATTGTGAGTGAGAGAAACATGTGGGTTCAAGTCCAACCTGGCATAACTGCTCATGCCTACAATGGATCCAGCTTGTTCAGCCGGTCACCTCCTGTAACAACTTGCCCCCACCCCAAGTTTTCTATCCTTTTTTATCTTTTCACAAATCATTCTCCCATAAGTTTCTGCAGTCGATTTTCACTGAGTCCAGAGTCAACATCCCCTCAAACATGAGGGGTTCATCAAAGCTGTGGCAGGGGGAGAACTCGATCCCCTCTTCCTCCTCCCTCTCCGCACCCTCTACTCCACTCTCCTCCGCCTGCAGGGAGATGTAGCCGGCGGTGGTGCCCGTGTCCTGGGAGCTGTGCGTGTAGTGGGAGCTGTCCGAGTCGTGGGACAAACTCTTGATGTAGGGGGTCTGAGGCGCTGTCCCAGAGTCCCACTCGGGCCCATGGAGAGAGGCGACGTCGGCGGTGCCCTTGTGGTGGCTGACGTTTTCATCGTTCACCTTCACTTGCTCGAACAACTTCACAACGTGCTCCTCCTCTTCTGAAGAGGAGTCGCTTGGATACATGTCGAGATCCATCTTGCCCTTCAGGGAGTCAAACACAGGTTTGAGACATTAAAAAAGGTCTTCAAAGGGTAAAGGTAAGTAAACCCCCGTTTTAGCAGGAGAACTTCCAACTTAAAAATGCATTCTGAGCAGTCGTGACCGTTGTAAAGGATTTAGAAAACACAGACACATTGGGTTCCATAGGAGCAGGTGTGAGGGGCGTGGTCAAACGTCAAAAACCCACATCACACTCGCTCGAGCTAGGGTGCGCAGCCAATAGAAAACTACCACTCTGGAAAAGTGTTTTTGTTATTGGTAACTTTCTACATTTTAGTCAAAAATAACAAATGTTCACGAACACTTTGTGAGACCCAAACAGAACCGTTTTCAACTGAAAAAAGTGATTTTGGGGTTTACTTGCCCCTTAAACAGTAATATAAATCTAATGTGTATTCAGTGAGACATATACCTTGTTGTCGGTAAATGCCTTTGCCCACTTGCTGTTGCTGGGATCTGGTACATCTTGCAGTAAGCAGTGAATCATCTTCAGCCTACAGAGGAGGATAAGGGTTGCACAGAGACATGGAAGGCACATTTTTATGGCAACACATGGCCTCATCAATGTGTTTAATATTCACTTTTACAAGAAAAAAGAAAGACTAGACGCGTCTCCGATGCTCCTATAGGCTTCTTTTAAGGGTAGACCAAGAACCAGCTGCTACTAGTGAATTGTCGTCTCAATTGGATTCATTACCTTTGGCTTCGTGCCAACTTGATCAGACCCAGCAGAACAGCTATGATCACCAAGATTGTTATGATCACCGCTGGGACTATGTTGCTTTCCCCTGAAAGAGTGAAAATTAGGAATACATGTAAGAACATATGTTAACCCGTGACACGTAGACCCGGAAATACAAAGAAAGGGGTTAAACGAGAGACTTGCTTAACCCTCAGATTTCACTAGGGGGAGCTGTGGTCAGTACGGAACAAATGGTAACCACAAAACAAAATTGAAAGTACTTGACTTAACAGCAACAGCATGGGTCTTACATTGGATGATAAACTTGACTGAAGAACCACGGGGCCCTTCGCCTTGGTCCGTCCAGGCTGTCATCCACACACTGTAGGTGGCTGGAGGCAGACGGTCGATGGTGTACTGATGCTCTGACCCAGGCACATGGTCTTCAACATATAGAACACACATCATGTCATACAATATAGATAGAAGTACGAGTTCCTAAAGTTCTGTACAAAAGGTTCAAGTGTCGGCGATGCCATTATCCACGCTTAGGGGTCACTTCCTTCCTTTGTCCCGGCAGAACTGTCCCGGGTTCAAATATAACAGAAATCAGCCCACAGGCTGTTCTATGAAACGGAGTCGGGCAAGGTCTCATTTTGTTCAAGGTCTCAAGTTAAATTACAACCTGTTCATGTTTTGGCAATTTAAAGTGATTTATGCATGTAAAGTCCTAGACGTAGTCCCTTTAAAAGCCAGTATAAGAAGGTGGATCTTTCTTACAAGCTTTTGACTAAAAGAGGAAGGGGGGTGGGGAATAGCAGCTGGGTGGTGGAGTGATGGGTGGGGGTTGGTAGTGCATTCCGCAGACGGGGTGCAGCGGGGCGGAGCCGGGTTTTTGGGACGGCCAGGAGCGTGAAGAGTGAAGTGGTGAGTGTATTGCGACAGTCGCTTGGTGTTGTGAAAGGTCAAACCGTTGTCATGATTCAGATAATCAGTCACAGAAAAAGCACCTGTTCATAGGTTGTTGGCCACGTTCATGGTAAAACTGTTCTTTAGATTTAACAGTGGTATCTCATGAATAAATTAACTTTGCGCCACACGTTCCGACATGATTTACAAGAAGAAGCAAAAATGTCTAGCTCCAAATGTTTAGAACACAAATCCAAAGATTATGACACCTCCAGGGTGCGTGCATCACCTCTGTGCCTTTTCATTCGTTCACTGTTTTCTACTCACACACGTGCTTGTTCTTAGAGTCCTTCTTGTTTTCTATGTAGACGGTGTAGTTGCGGACACAGCCGCCGCGTTCACCCCGGGGAATCTGTGTCCAGGTCAACGTCACCACGTCGCCCCTCACCTGCTCGGTGACCGATGGAGCATCCGTTGGCACTGTAAACCAAAGAGCTCCACGTTCACGTGTCGGACAGGACAGATGTGAAAATATGTGAAAAAAATATGTGAAAATAAAAAAATCATTTGTAAAATGATAATTTCAAGTTTTATTAAGTTAAAGGCCCTATCCAATGGAAGTCAGATTTTCTGGAGGTTGGGGAGGGACAAAGCTCTTCAAAAAGTGGGAGGGTTTGTCGCGGTGGCTAGGGTAAAACTTCGCCATGATATTTGAATCCGTCAAAAACCAAAGCTAGCTGTCAATCACCGTGCTATGAGTTTCAGTTGACAATAGAGCAATGTAATTGGACGAAATACTTGTCAGTTTAACGCCAGTGCAGGCATGTGTCATAACTACATAATACAGCCATATACCAGAAGTAAGCACAAACACATTTTTGGCCGAAAATATATGAAAAATACCTACATTGAATAATTGTATTATTCTTTTTGGTCTATATTGTGGTATTGAAGTAATTCAACCATAGGTAACCCAATTTGGACCTAAGAGAGGAATGTCTTCATTTTGTGGGAACTTTAACCGATAGCAGGTCTGTACAACTGTATTAGCAGTAAATGACATAACTAAAGTGGCTTACAATCTTCATAGACAATATTGGGGCACTGCTTGTGGGGGGGGGGGGCGTCTCTATCATACGTTATTTAAGTAATACCCAGAAGCCCCTGATATACTCAACATTGTGGGGCAGAAACTATAAGATACGGGATAACACCCTGGTATGGTAACCTGTCTGTACAGTTGAAATCACAGATTGCTCGTCTGGTGCAGACTGCTATGAAAATTATGGGGGTTAAAAAACACTCGTCCCTCCAAACAATCTATGAGCAGTCTATTATCAGACTGGCACAGAAAATAGTGTCTGATCCAAATAGTGTCTGACATTCTCCACCCAGAGCTCTTACCTTCTGGTAGAAGATTCGGGGTTCCCCAGAGCAGGCTGAACCGTTATAAACATTAATTCCTGCCTATGTCCATTAAGATTCTCAACACTAACAGGTCATGTAGGTTGCCGGCCATGGGGGTTGTGCAATATGTCGCCATTGTCAGAAGGTGTGTATGTGTATGTGCAAACTGTTACGTGAAAGCTATGTGTTGTTGAGATGTTGATGTTTTTTTTACTACGCTGTATGTATGACTTTATCTTCTGTGGAACTGCAGGACGGAGTCCAGAAGTAATTTCCCTACGGGGACATTAAAGTATATCGTATCTTATCTTATAAAGCTTCCTGGTGGAACTAATACCAATCAGTCTGTCGGTCTGACACATGAGCTGGTGCCATTTGGAGTATTCAATGACAGATGGTTAGGTTTTAGTTCAACATTACCAATGGTTTAGGTTTTAATTTGAAAAACAAATGTAACGGTTAGAAAGGCGTTTATCCAAAGCGACAAAGTTCTATACCTTAGGGATGATTACATTACATACATTGCTTCTAAAATTGGATTTCTTTAGTTTTAACTCAAGTCAATGCCAGGGTCAAGCCCCTGGGATGACAGCTCTTACCTGACACCAGAGTGTTGACACCTGCAAAACTGGCCTTGCCCATAGAGCTTTCATAGAAGACATATACCGCTCCGTCGTAGCACTCATATGGCTCAATCTCTGCAAACAAAAGACAAGTGCCGTTAAAAAAATAAAGCAAAAACAACTGAATATGAACAACATTATTAGGTTGAGAAAGACAAATGAGTAAATAATAAGTAAATAAATAAACAATACTTGTTTGCAGTAAGCATGTAAGCATCTCTACCGGCTCACTATGACATACCTCTGATTACTACCTGGCTGTTTGCGCTGGACAGTCGCATCCATTGGAGCTTTTCAAACTGCTGGCCTTGCGGATACCACTCAACCAGATATCCAGTGGATAGCAATGTAGGGTCTGTATTTCTCCAGTAGAGGGAGACATTGTCCTTGCTTCCAATGGCATGCAAATCTTGAGGGGGCTGAGCTGTAGAAGGGAGGCGTGGGTAGTTGATGTTATAGGGTTCATATGAGTCTAAGAAGTAAGGGATACTCTGACTGATTAGTTTTACTTCACAGTACAGTGATATTGTAGTAATAATATAATAATGTAATAGTATAATAATGACCTTACACAAAACCCAGACCGATATTCTTACAAAATAAAACCTCTTAGATTCCAGACTCTTAAACTATGAAAGAGGATGAAGAGAGCATGAACGCTTCACCTGTTTTGACAAGGGTGGGAACGCGGGCCTGGGGGGAGGAGCCTATGGCGTTGTATGCAGACACCGTCACCAGGCACGTGCCACAGGACTGGACTGATAAACGGGTGGTGTTGGCACTGACCGTCTTGGTGGTGTGTTTCCCTGAGTGACTGTCGTTTATATGGACCCTGTATCCCAGCACCCTCCCTTTGGCCTCAGAAACCGACTGGCAGGAACAGAAGGACATTTTTTATTTATTTATATTTTTTACTTTAAGACATTGACCTTCAACGTTTAAGAGACACATCACATCTAAAGTCGACTGTAAAGACACAGTTTACTACTGTGTGTGTGTGTGTGTGTGTGTGTGTGTGTGTGTGTGTGTGTGTGTGTGTGTGTGTGTGTGTGTGTGTGTGTGTGTGTGTGTGTGGAGACGGAGCTGCCCTAAGCCTAGTACACTAGTACCACCCTGCAGGAAGCCTTTACATCGCTACAGCCACCACATACTCGCTCACACTCCCCGCCTAAACTCACACACTGTATTCACAAAAAGGAGAAATAGTAATGCAGAGAGACATAGTTGCTCTTCACGTGAACTGAAACTGATTGCATTTAGTCTGGTTTTCAGTAGCCTCTCTTGCTATGACTCCATTAGGTGTGTGTGTGTGTGTGTGTGTGTGAAGCCACAAAAGTGGTTAAGGGCTGACCTTTAATTTCTTTGGAAATGTTAGGTACAGGTTCAGCCATGATCACTACACTATAGTTAAACGAGATTAAACTATACAAGGTTATAAAACAAGTACCTTCCAGTAAACGGTCAAGGTGTTGAGTTGAGAGGTGGCCCTGGAAAACCACACGTCCAGCTCCATGTCAGGAGCTGCAGAACAACAAGGCTCATTGTCACTGAGATGAGAGACCAGGGCTAGAAATGATACTGGTGGTTTGCTATGTGGTCATTTAACTGAAAGGGTTATCATTACAGACAATCTAGTGTCTTTATTACTGCTTTATTCCTTTTTAAATGTTGTGCATTTAAGAATTGAGAGGAAGTAAATACAGTAAATTTCCAGAACACAGAATGATGCGGGTGCTCATGTATTTGTTAACAGTATTTCTACACTGAAGTGTGTGCACTGCATTTGAAATAAGTGCCAGTACTAGGTAATATATTTAGGGCAACAGTAACCTTTGACCCCTGTGCTTATAATATATATATATATATATATATATATATATAGACAACAAAGAAATCTTCTCTTCTTAATTAGCTGGGAGAAATCCCATCAAGACTAAGGGAAACTTTCACAAAATATGAAAACACATTTGGTTACCAAGCACAAACAACAACCCTTTGAACAACCAGGTGAACAACTAGTCTTCTGAAATAGAATGAGTCTACTGTGCTGTACTTACCGGGAAAATTCCACAGATGTATAATGCGGTCCCAAAAGGTCACAATAGACCATGAAATGAAAGTGAAAGTATCAGTTACGGCGTCTCCAGCCAGAGGCAGGATATCACTTGCCTTCCTCCTGAGTCCTGTTAGAGACCGTTGTGCTCCAGTCGCTCCAGAGTCCACTGCTCAGCCTGGCTCTGGCTCTGAAACAGTACCGCCTGGACGGTTCAAGAGAATGGATGGAGGGAAGCCCAGATGAGCTCGTCTGCCAGGGCTGAAGATAGCCACAGAGCAAACACAACGTTATTCACCGCTAGGCCTATCCTGTTGGCATGCTCATGTTTTTAAAAGAAAATAGAAAATAAATGCTAGCCTGAGAGTGAATGCAGATCTAGCCAGGCTGAATGTTTCTTATTAACTGTTGATTTGTTAATTCATAATTTTACCTTTACCTACCTAATATCAATATTAGCAGTTGGCATAATACAATACATCACTACTGTTATATTCTGGTTATTCGACCATAGCAGAACAGTGTACACTTGCATTTTCCATGTCATGGTCCATCAAAATTCAATCATCACTAAGCAAACAGCAACATTTGACGACTCCTATCTTGGTCTTGCATTGGTTCAACAGAGAGAAGTGTGGCATATACAGAGATTGTATTATGATAAGAAGTCTAATGTATGTCTTCGCCAGGCCTCTTGCAAATGTGTGCATTGGCATCATAACCTATAGGGCTTGTACATCGACATCACATCGCAATGACCGCCTGCATTTTGGGAGCAGGAGCATTGGAGTGTTAGTTATTATGTTGGTAGTAATGGTTTTTTGGACATTGTTTAGTAACTAATCGTGAAATGATGTCATTATGGGGAGACGTCTCTGCATTTCTCATGCAGAGACGTGGCAAAACAATGTTTTCTTTAGCCTAAGTTACGGTATATTTACGTTCATTTAGGATTTTACAGTACTACAACTCTCTTGAGTCCTCTCAATATGGCGGAGTATCGCCAACAAAAGATCCCATGATGCATTCTGATGTACAAGCCCTATAACAAACGTGAGCTCTTACCGAGTCTAGTACATCCCTGTACTGGACCTCTAGGTCGGTCTTCAGGGAGTGGTGCCAGGTGATATTACAGGACCTCGAGGAGCACTCCACTAGGAGCAAAACGGGAGGCGAGGGTTTCACTGTAGGAAAAACAGAGCCAAAGTCAGACAGGGACGGACCTCTAGTCAATATAGTGAATACCACACCAGAGAGCAGGTTCACACACAACAGGCACGGGTTGATTATCGTCAACCATCAGATGAAATATCCACGGGCAAGATAAACAAGCGTACACGCTGACTGCGAGTGCACTCTGCATGTGACTATGATTCACCCGTTTCTACAAACGATCGTAATCTTTCAGTGATCTTGTTTTTTCGTTGTTTTTTTTACATTAGTTGATTATAGTTAGGTGTAGTGTGTTTCCCTTGAAAAGTGAAATCCTTTGACCCTAATATGGTTTCGAATTGACTCAGCCTCTCGTATATCCGCTACAATTTTTGCAAAACTGTCAATGGACGCGAAACCAACTGCAAACATTGCAGCGCTCCATCCTGCAGCGTGTTTCTGAGAGGGTGACGAGTGGGTGGCGCGACATACCGATGTCCCTGAGAATGAAGTTAGAGGTGTCAGAAACTGCATCGCCCAGGTCATTGTGGGCGTGGACCTTCACAGAAATCGTCTGGATGGAGCTGGATGGAGCTAGATAGGGCAGGTCTGCCACTGACACGTTGGCCGAGAACAACCTGGAGCTGGACATGCTTTTCACAGAGTGGTTTCCGGACATCACCCTGGGACACATGACGCCTTCATCAGTCAAGTAAATACACTTGGGGGGGGGGGGGTTT
>OOFB01029585.1:0-15080 GCA_900323305.1 Trachyrincus murrayi
GTGTGTGTGTGTGTGTGTGTGTGTGTGTGTGTGAGAGAGAGAGTGAGAGGGTGAGAACCAGAGAGACAGACAGACTGTGTGGGCCTCTATATCTATATGTCTGTGTTTCTAGAGGCATGTTCGATCCCAGTCCAAACCTCATAGGCTGCAATCTGAAAAAAGTGAGCAGCCGTATTCCATCATGCGTCCTCGCCTGGAGTTTCATCACTGTCTGGGATGAACTAATTATATGAATCAAAAAGAGAAGGAGACAGGTGTCAAGGTGTATTATTCCCCCCCCCGTTCAATAAATCTAGTGAATCAGCGAGGCATTTAATACTCCTGCTGTGGTTGTGTTTCTGTGGTTGTGCTCTAGTTGGGGGTGGTGGTAGTGGTGGTGGTGTTGCAGGAAGTGAGCAGGTGAACAAGCGTGAAGCCCTTTGAAGACACACTTCACAGTATCCTCCGCTGGCGCCCTGGCGTGGTCCACTGCGTCTATTCTTTTCCCGTATCCCAGGAGCTCTTTAGAACAGATCTTATGTTATGTAACTCTAAAGGCAACCTTTAGGGCCTGAAAATACCTCTGGATTTCCCTGGGAGTCCAGAGCTGTCCAAAAGTACTTTAAAGTCAAGCTTTTGCTATTGAGCAAATTAGCCTTTTTCTCTGTGTGTGTGTGTGTGTGTCTCTCTCTGTCTGTCTCTGTCTGTCTCTCTCTCTGTTTCTCTCTGTCTGTCTCTCTCTCTGTTTCTCTCTCTCTCTCTCTCTCTCTCTCTCTCTCTCTCTCTCTCTCTCTCTCTCTCTTCCTGCCACTCTCCTCTGCAGGGCCTATTGCAACACCATTTGTTGCACCAACATGTGCTTCTCCAGGTGAGAGTTGGAGGAGAGGGGTCTTCATCTGTGTGTTTTTTATTGGGTTAAAGGAAACTCTTTCTTTATTGCTTCACCTTGATCATTTTACAAGACAGTTAAATGTGGCTAGAGCCCCCCCCCCCTCTATCTATAAATGCACCACCCATTGAGAGTCTGGCTTGTAATAAAAACCCAGGGAGCAATAGACGTGTGGTTCTACGTTCGCCATTTGTTGCGCGTGGCAACTGAAAGCGTTGATGCAAGCCATAGGTTGCTGTCATGCAATGTGTTGCGTTGAATGCAAAATACTGAAAAGGGGCCTCCTGGTCTTTGATGTGCTGCGATGTAAAAGGAACACAGTGGTTATGGCTTTGAACATTAAAGGGCAAGTGAACGCCCTGTTTCGGCTCACGGTCCAACACTATGACATTTAAAAAAATGGTTTTGGGCTGGGGGTTCTAGGAAGGAGGGGGGAGGTGTTATCCCCATGGTTACGGCCCACTCCAACTTTGTGATACTTTTTTTTTTTGTTATTACGTGTCATTGAGTATGAGCATTATAATGAACGATGTTGTAGGTTGAAATGCTAACGGAAACGTATTGGCTTTTTATTACGAGAATCACATTTCTTCCCGTTGACTTAGAATGGTGATGGGTCATTCTGCCATCACCTACCGCGAGCCACCTAGAGGCCGTTAGAGGAACTACATGCTAGTCTCTACCGCAAGCCAACTAGAGGCCGGTAGAGGAACTACATGCTAGTTTCTACCGCGAGCTATCTAGAGGCCATTAGAGGAACTACATGCTAGTCTCTACCGCGAGCCACCTGGAGGTTGTTAGAGGAACTACATGCTAGTTTCTACCATGAGGCATCTAGAGGCCATTAGAGGAACTACATGCTAGTCTCTTCCGCCTGAGACTCACAAACAGACATTTCATGGCTGCTGCTTGGCCAACGTTTGTAGACGTTTTGGCTAATAGCCTTTACCTCTTATATTCCAACCCCAAACCCCAACCCTCTCCACCTCCAACCCCCTCCCCAGGCTCAACTTTCCCCGGGGCTTCCCCGACGAGTACTCCTTCATGGTGACCTTCCGCATGATCAAGAGCACCGTCAACAAGGTGTGGAACGTGTGGCAGATCGTGGACGAGGACAGCCATAAGCAGGCGGGCCTGAGGCTGAATGGCGACCAGCAGGCCTTGGAGTACTTCCTGATGGGTGCTGACGGCAACCTGCAGACGGTCACCTTCCCGGGCCTCTCTGTGCTCTTCAACACCAAGTGGCACAAGGTGATGATCGGCGTGGAGCACGAGCAGGTCACGCTGTACGTGGACTGCCAGCCCGTGGACAGGAGGCCCATCAAGGGGAAGGGCCCCATCAACACCGAGGGGGACACCCTGATCGGCCGGCTGGACACGGACACGGACGCGTCTGTGGTGGTGAGTGACCTCAATCCCAGGGAGTTTTGCAACAAGGACGCCTGGTATGAGATGCTGCTTCAAATGTGTGCGTATATTGGAGAGAGAGAGAGAGGGCGGGACTTCCGATGGAGCGATATTCGTCGGTGGTGGGTGGAGAAGCTTCAATGAAGAAATAGCATGGATTTAGCATGTTTCTGATCTTGCTTAGTCAGACAAAAAACTCCATACTTCTTCTCGATGTTTGTTCTTGTTCATCTTGCTCCGGGGACTATTAACTGACGTGCACAGCTTATCGGAAGTAAGAGAACGGAAATGACGTTTCGGTAGACTGGATATATATACAAAAAAATATATATATACTTAGCCTAGGAGCCGAGCAAGCCTGGGGGGTTGTGAGGGGGGTGGGACTAAGAACTAAATGATTACTAGTTCGGCGCAGCTAAAATTCAAATCAAAACTTGGTGAGAGCACCATCTCTGGGGGAAACGCTGGTTATTAAATTGCACTTTCTGATTGGCGGAATCTGGGACATCACCCTGTGTTCAGTGATGTCAGCAAAGGTTTTGGTTGGTTAAGTTACTCTCCTGCACAATACAACTCCCCAACTAGTTCACCAACAGCTCCATCTGTGAAATGGTACTTTCGGCCTCGGCAACAACAAAACAAGTTGCCACTGTTTATTTGTGTGCTGAGCTGTGCTATAATTCTAAAGTGCTGCTGCCGCTCAGCTGGGCTTCGCTGGAAAAAGAGAGAGAGTGAGCGACAAATATTAATTCCTTCAGCAAATCATGGTCGGTCATGGAAGACCACACGTTTAGAGAGAGGGCCCAGGTTTTAAACCCCTAAAGATGCCATTTCACCTTTGACTAAACATTTATTTATCAACTTAAAAAGGGTATTTTTAAATGTGTTTTTTAAATGAACAATGACACTTATTTTTTTCTTTGTTTCTCTTTCAGTTTGAGCTCCAGTGGATGTTGATTCACTGTGACCCAAAAAGGGCGCAGAGGGAAAGCTGCAGTGAGTTGCCTGCCACTGAGGTAAAGTAAAGATGGGGACAAAAATCTGTTTGATGTCCTCTCTGATTTCTCGATTTCTTGATTTTTTTTCAAGATGACAGGTTTCCGCATCTTTTCGCATTCGGCCAACTTTTAACGCACTGGCTACAGGTGCAAACATGGCCGATTTCTAATGATGATAGAATCATTCACCGACTCTAGAACACAAGTCTTCCACATTTTGTTTTGAAGAACCAACACAGTATTTTAATATATATGTTTTCATTAAATACTGCTTATCTTTATAACATTGTTTAATTTCCCTCATTCTAAAGACTACTTCCTATTTTTCACTCTTTTCAATAGTGGTTTTGCTATGGTTTCTGCTTCAAGAGGTCTCCTTTCAGGCCTCCAAACACTTAAAAGAAGATACATAGAAATCAAACATACAGCATTGCAAACACAAGGCTGTTTTATCAGGTTTCGCTTCTTGCTGGGACTTTGGTTAAGGCTGGTTTGGTGTTTTCACTAACTCCATATGTATGTGATTTCTCTTGCTTCTTCAGATGTATGCCAATGCTGAGGTATTTATTCTTCTACTCCTTCGGTGTGTTTTCTGTGTGTATTTGTCTTTGGAGTAAATATTTTTCCTCCAGAGTCGTGTCGCGTTTTTTCCTCGTTATCCGTTTATTCCAAATCTGATGTGTTGTGGTGGTGTGTTTTTCTTCAAATGTTTGTTTGTTTGTGTATTTTTGTGGTCTAGTTGTTTGTCTGTTTGTATATATATATATATACAGTATACACTTGTATGTTAGTGTGTTGTTTATAAGGTTCTATGTTTTCATTGTTATAAGCAGTGTGAACCCGCCATAGCAGTGTTGCTATCGGTTGACTGGCAACTTGTAGGTCAAAGTTCACCCATATTGATCTCTATGCAGATGAGAGCAGAAATGTACTATGTACATTTGTATGACACAAGTGAACCCACTCATTGGGATAATTGCCGTAAGATTAAGTCGATTTGGGACAGAATATCGCCGTTACAATTGCTCATGCGACAATTGTGTTAGACACACAAGTGGACACAAGCATGTCTGGTGTGTTCACCAGCCATTTGGTTTGCATTCAAATCTTCAAATCTATGGTGAAGTTGATATACAATAGACCCTTTTCACAGAGGTGTCATCGTAGGGGCAAAGACTGGTGTCTCTCATAACACTAAGTATGGGCCTGCTACTTCTTTGTACCCACACTATTATTGTGTTGTCTGCTGTGGAAACGGTGCTCACCCTGTGCTCACCCTGTGCTCACCCTGTACTCACCCTGTGTCACAGCCAGACAAGGCAATCCAAGGACCCCCGGGTACTCCCGGCCCCGAGGGCCCACGGGGGCCCCAAGGAGAAAACGGCAGAGATGGGAGGGATGTGAGTATGATCATGATCTCTGTGCGTCTTCATGAAGAGAGTTCATATAACAGAGTTATAGTGTCGTTTTTAGGAGTTTAGTAGGGTAGAGTAAATCTAAAAGGATCATAATGGTGCCATTTTATTGTATTTTATAACACACAACACAATTTCAATAAAGACATCAATAAAGTGTGTATCTATTTTGACTCTTGGCCTTTATGACATTTAATAACATTTGCGCACATGGATGCACACAGTTCATGTTTTAGTAGTGCATCTTACTAAACTAAACTACCTGCATCGTAATTTCCAAACTATCTGTCTATTCACCTGCACATGAACTTCTCCTGCTATAGCAATGACTACCACAACTACTTTCATAAAATACTGTCATTATTTAATACGAGAACTGCAGGAATGATTGCCACGGGATATTGAAGGTTTTTCGTTTGAACAATGTAACGAACGTATAACTTCTGTGTCTGTCTGACGGAGACTTTTCCAAAGTACTGCAGCACTACTTCCCAACTTTGGGTTTTTTTAATTTTAAAAAGGTCACTTGGAAAGCACGATACACACATTTTAATTGTGTTTTCACCAGTCAGTCAGTCAGTACCCAGGGGTAGGTTCTAATCACTTTCTCCTCCAGAGTATATCCCACCGCATTTACATAATGGCTCACATTAGTGCTGTAAAATAGCAGATAACTAGTATTAATAACTAGTAATAACTAGATAGAACTGTGACTTGTGAGGATGAAGTGGACGAGAATGATTGTAGTGTCTTATCATATCAATAGACAAAACAATACAAGCACAGAAACACTAAAAAGAACACATGCGCAGTCAAAACACGGAACAACTTTTAGAGCAACTTTTAGGTAGAGTTCGACCCCCGTGTCCAAACCTGTAGGCAGCCCCTACCAACTTCTTCATGGCATGTATCTCTATTCACTATGTCGCTTTGGATAGAAGTGTCTTCTAAAATGTAAAGTAAAAGGACTCAAGTAATGTAAGCATGTGAAGGCTTGTAAACACAACATACCTTACTAACAGCTGGGTGGTCTGTTTCTCTCTCTCAGGGTCTCTCAGGAACACCTGGCAGTTCTGGCGCACCTGTAAGTAAACAGACTATTTAGCATATTTACCGTGTTGAAATTCCCACCATCTGTTCTCCAATCATTAGTTTTTTCTCTAGTCTACACCACACATCTGCTATCTACAATGGCAAGAGTTTATGCCTGATTGAACAGCGAAATTACACAACTCTGATGGATTCGATGTTGACCGTCACTTCCTGCCCCGTAGCTTAGCAACGGTGCGATGTGACGGTGCAAGAGAAGATAAAGATGTTCTTTCTTGTTTGTTTTGTCATCTCCTGCTGCTGCTGCTGTTACCCTAGGGCACCAAGGGCGAGCAGGGAGAGATCGGTCTTCCAGGACAGAGAGGCCTGACCGGCCTCCCGGGACCTGCTGTAGGCATCATCTCATGTCACACACCGTTTTTAGCACCATATGTGTGTGTGTGAGCATGGGTGTGTGTGTGTGTGTGCATGTGTGTTTGCATGCATATTAGTGAGTTGACATGTGTGCATTTTAGTTTGATTGTTGTAACACACTGTTTTAGCACCACGTGTGTATGTGTGTGTGTGTTGGCATGCATATTAGTGAGTTGACGTGTGCATTTTTGTTAGATTGTAACAGTGTTTTTAGCAGCATATGTGTGTGAGCATGTGTGTGTGTGTTTGCATATGTATTAGTGAGTTGACGTGTGCATTTTTGTTAGATTGTAACGCAGTTTTTAGCAGCATATGTGTGTAAGCATGTGTGTGTGTGTGTGTGTGTGTGTTTGCACGTGAATTAGTGAGTTGACGTGTGTGCATTTTAGTGAGATTGTTGTAACACTGTTTTTATCACTGTGTGTATGTGTATATGTGCTGGTGTGCCAGTTCTGTATGTGCTATTTATGTTGATGATTGTGTTTCAAAGCAGAACATATAGAAAGTGTACGTGAGTTGGTTATTGTTTTTCTGTACACAGGCATCCCCTGGCCCAATGGGTCCAAGAGGGTCTGTAGGAGAAAGAGTAAGTAATGATGTAATGATGTAAGTTATGAGGCCTCTCCCTATACACACTCTAATATTATTTTATAATATTTTAGCTGAATCCTGATTTGTTTTTGTCTGATCACAGGGACTTCCTGGTTTTCCCGGAGCACCAGGATCCCCTGTAAGTGTAAAAGTCACTGAGTGAAACTAAAATGAAACATAAGGCCACCAACTGAATGCTTACATACATATCACCATAACTATAATCACCTTTTCACTCACTTTCAGAACCCATCCTTCCAGTAGTGCATGTGTTCAGCTATTAAGACCTCCAAAATTCAATAATAATATACATTTGCATAAATTAGCAAACGAAATGAATGAGTTTCACAATCAAAACTTTGCTTGCAGTTTGCGACTGTCTATGACTTCTATTTCTGACAGTTGTGGTCCAAAGGTCCACAATTTGGTGAAAAGGAGGCTTAGACATATGCGTCGTCCTCCAAGTTTTACAGCTGTACTCATATTCTTCTCTTGTTGCTCTTCCTCCACAGGGGCCAGCAACAGAAGGACCAGCTGTATGTGTTTGTCAGACCCGCTGTATACTATTCTACTTTAATCACAGATATCCCTTTTTGACATTGAAAATGATAAAACATTGAGAATCCAATGTGTTGTAAACAACTGCATTTCACAGGGAACACCCGGTAAACATGGAATCCCAGGAGACGAGGGAAACATCGGACCGGAGGTGAGCGATAGATCAATAGTTAAAGCTGTTCTTCTGCACTTCTTGTGATTTCTTTGGTCTTCGGTGTTGGCAACGAACCTCTAAAATATCAGCACTCTAGTATGCGTTTGTTGACTACATGCCATGTACATGGCTATTTTTGCAGGGTGCCCCAGGTCCCAGGGGGACTACCGGCAACAATGGTCTCCCTGGACCTCCCGGACCACCAGGCCCTGTGGTAAGCAGAGAAGTCCTTGTCCCTTGTTGGTCTTCTTCTTCTCCTCCGCAGATAAAGCCTTTGCTGGATTACGCTCTCGCGTCTCAGGGTGCTTTGTTCCCTCTTCATCTTCTTCAGATGCCTGAACGGGTTCCAATGTGTCATCATCATAAAAGTGCAACCAACCGCTTAATAGCTCTAATTGGTGATGTCTGTGGCGGATGATGTCATGTCCTGTGTAGGGGACACACACATGCGACTTGTGGGAAAGTGTGGGATGCATGCATGCCACTGTCTGTTTGTTCTAATCACCCTTGGGGAATTTTCCTGCTTTGGTGCGTTCTTCTCATGAGAGACATCTAAACCTTCAGTTTTAGATGTCGTTCTACCTGCTGTGTTTTAGGGACCGCCTGGTGTTGGCAAAGCTGAGGGGAGTGGGGAACCAGTGAGTGTGTTTTTACTACTAGCCCGTTTACAGAGCGAACGTCTTCTCTTCTAGAACGTTGTGTGCCTGCATGCCAGCGGGAAACATTAACTAGGTGGATTAAGGATCACGTGATCTGAGCTCTGCAAACAAAAAGCCCTGGTCTCAGGAAGATTTGGTTTATTGATTCACCTCTCTCCATCCTGTCCAGTCAATTCAATTCAATTGAAATCATTTTTTTCCGATTTGCCAATTTGTATCTTTTGTCAAAGTGTATCTTTTTAGGACACATTTGCGGTTTCGGTCTAACTAGATGTCTCGTCTTGTCTGTCTTCCTGCCTGTTTGTCTGCCTCTCTCTCTCTCTCTCTCTCTGTCTGTCTCTTGACATTTGCAGTGTCCAGCCGCCTGCCCCGCGGGACTACAAGGAGTGGCTGGGCTTCCAGGAATGAAGGTGAGGGAATTTCTAATGAAGGTCAATCAGTCAATCACTCACAGCTCAGAGTTCTTCCCTTTGTTCTTCATTTGATACTGTAAAGTTACCTTTCAATCTCAAGCACTGTCCATGGCTTGGCATTATTGGGGTGTTGACTGCTCTCCTTTGTTCCCCTCCAGGGACACAAAGGTAGTGCTGGCGACCCTGGAACACCTGGAACAGACGGAGCACAAGTATGTGTTTTATTTAGATTTATTTACACAAATTAAACCTGCACTATTTAAGGTTTCCCATTAGCAACGTCGTAACTTGTTGTTTATTAACGGCAATTTATAGAGAAAATTTCCCTGAATAAAACCCTTTATTCTTGAGAAACGTTCTAGTTCAGATTAGGCTTGGGCGATATGAAGATATTATCGTGCAGCACGATATTGATTGGCCACGATAACCGTCCTGACGTGCCCCGATAACAGAATATATTCTTGTTGCCGCTACAATCATTACGCAACACTTGTTATGGATCTTGCGCTAGCCGCGAGTCAATGCGCTCTCTCGCTCCTGCACGCATAGTTCTAGCCCAGGGGTCCTCAAACCCCGGACTCCGGTCCGGATCCGGACCGAACCACAACTGTCTCCGGACTCTGAGCAAATTATACTTTTCATGTATTATCTGCGAGACATCGCCGCGACGCAACGCGTCAAACTTCTCCGTATGTAAATGTAAATCTCCGCTCTCTCCACTGCAAGCAGCGCTCCGCTTGTCCGACTGCTCCACTGTCTGTAACAGGACGTGTACTCTGCTTTGGTCCGATCACATTCAGCGTTGCCATCTCCATGACAACTTTATTTACACAATTGAAGTAATAGTTGTAAATCTGCGCCGAAAGCCGGGCTTTCTGCAAAGAATGCAACGAAAAGTAAATCGCGAACAGACCCCTCCGTCGGCCGGTTCGTAACGGCGCTGCCGATACAACTCCCCCCCAAAAAGATACATGTAAATTTGAGGTTGACAAAATAGAAGATCCTCCCCCAGTACCTGTAATGAATGAGTGAGGCAGTGCGGCAATGAGGTGTTGAGAAAGAACGTGTAGTTTCTTTTAAAACTTCAAGGAAATGATGTAAAACCTCTTCCTGATAGCATGCCACGAGGCCTCAACATGATTAATATTTGTCCACAAATCTACAGGGAGAAGATGGACTGCCAGGGGCTCTAGGTCCTCCGGGACGTATGGGCAACGACGTAAGACGCGCAATTTCCAATACTACTGTCGTTCTTCATAAATCATAACCCATATTGATTAATTCATACTGCAGCATGGGGTCCATATGTGCATATATATAATTGTTGTACTGTGTCAGGAACCAGATACCCCACGGATGTCGCCGTGTCAACTAAAGCCTTTGCCTGTTTTTAGGGACAAAGAGGGCCTATTGGAGTGCTGGGTACAACGGGCGAAAAGGGAGATAAAGTAATATAAACAATCCCAAGCGTCTTCATCTGTTCAAATTAGTTGTGTTCCTACATCTGGATGCCCCAGTGTCCCAAGTGGATGCCTGACTCTCTCTCTCTCTCTCTCTCTGTCTGTTTCCAGGGTCCTCCCGGTTTTAATGGCAATATCGGTCCGACTGGCCCGCCCGGAGCTCCCGTAAGTCTGTCTTAATTGGATCAGCTCCATATCTACTGCCCTTTGAAGACTGTTCATTTTTTTGTTTTCCTTATCCATATAAAAACTCTTCTGTGTTGATATGGTACAGTCTGTGAACTGCTGAATGTCTGTTTGAGATGCTGACGATGCGGTGTGGATGTGTTTCTGCTCCATTAGGGTGTGGAAGGTTTACGAGGACGCCAGGGTTTGGAGGGTCCTAAGGGTGATGAGGTGAGAAACAATTCCTTTGCTACAGTCATTTTTATCGGGGAGGCATTGTGAATGCCTCTTCACATTTAAGCCAATGGTTTTAATGTCCCCTCTACCCTGTGTGTATCTTTAGGGAGCAGTCGGGCCGCAAGGCGAGCAGGGTGTCCAAGGAGACAAAGGCGAAACTGTAAGAAACCAGAGAAAAGATTGGAAACATTGCATAATATCCTTCTTGAACACAAACATCTTATTCATCTCCAATGGCTGCTTTCATACTCTTATATCTGCCTTGTGTCAGCCAACCCTAATGAGTCGGCTGATAACAATTGCTAGAAAAACACATGGGCAGTTTTTAAAGTTTCAACTTATTTAGGTCCCATCGCACAGTACATGTCAACTCTGTTATTAGCAATGTTTTCCCCCCCAAGTATACATGTTAAACTATTTAAGCATTTAGAATAGAATAGGTGATGTAGACGAATAGTAATCAAGCAAGTAGGTATACTCAAGACTAGACTGACTTGGGTTACATACATCCAGAGTCTCTTAACATCGCTATTGATCACACAAGATATAATGATTGGCCATTTGTGCATCCTCCTTCCACAATGTTCATATTATATTACATCGAGCCTATTCAGAAATCAAACCTCAGGCCCAAGTGTCCAAAAAAATGTAGGCAACTTTACTTTAGGCAATAAACAAACGTCATGTTTACCAGCATAGCTAAGCAGCTTTGAGTTACTGTCTCAATGATGGCGTGGGTGGTGGTGGTTACAGAAGACATATTTTAATGCAATGTCTGAATGGGGTTAACTTGCAGGCAGCCAAGCACTTAAAACTCTCCACCTCTCCCTCTCCGCCAGTTGTGCTTTAATGATTTGTTAATGATTGTTTCCCTTTGCTGTAAACACAAACACTTCTCCAGGAAATGATACGAGGAGTGGATTAAAATGCACAGGATTCTTACTGTACCATGTGGCTGGTCTATGGACGTACTCACTGATGTTGTGATGTTACAGGGGGGACCCGGCAAAGATGGCGTAGATGGAATTCCCGGAGCTGACGGCACCAAGGTGATTTCCTGCGTTTACCTTTATGCTACATACACACTTACACATGCATACGCACACACACACACACACACACACATTCTGCTACACAGACTCTTTGACATACAAGTGTGTGTGTGTGTGTGTGTGTGTGTGTGAGAGAGGTCAAGGCAGCATAGTCTCCATTGTTTAGCAGACATGGATGATATGAGAATGAGAGGACATGTAAGGTCTTCATGGCTTCATTAATACATGCTGCTAATCTACCGCCACAGGGAGAGGCTGGCATTGCAGGGATTGTCGGCATCAGGGGCATTGTGGGAATTCCGGTGAGTTTTGAGTTTCTTAAATGTTTTTTGTTTTTTGTTTTCCATTTTTGTCATTAGCCCTTTGGACCTTTAACATTAAGAGCTGTGCGTTGTAAAACTAATGACACAATTGAATTGGCATACACAAACCATGGAGGTTCCGTTGATCTAAAGTACAGTGTATATATATGCCGTTACACAATTTATGTTGCAGGCCATGGACAAATTTAGTAATGATTCATTTTTTTTGTTCCCTTAATATCTTCTCGCAGTAATGTGTTGGGAAGCTTGAAAAGGCAATTGAAAATCAATGGAGTGTCTCTGAGGCCACACGCCAGCCCTGTATAATAAAACATTCATAGTCATTAGGCAACTCAACCACCAACTGAAATGATTATACAATGGAACATTTGAAGATAAACCACAGCATGGTTATGTGGGGTAGGAGGTGTGATGACCCTCTCCTGAGCCTGGTCGTAACAGGAGGCCATAGCTTTAAGTAAGGCAGACAAAACAACTACAACTATAACTCTTAACGCTGTACTGCATACATAGCTAACTGCTAGGATTTGCGTTCTCCATTGTGCAGAAATGGAGTTGATGTTACAGACCGCACATTTTTTAGAACGAGCGTATGAAGCAGTACTCTTGTATTTATACTCTTATATTTGACAATAGTGTGACTTTTAATGATATGTATCTGAATCCACTGTAAGTCACTTTTGGATTGGATTTGGAGTGTCTGCTAAACGACTAAATAGTAAGAATACAATTGTACTAATAGAATGTATATTTCAATGATCCCCAGCCTGATATGCACAACATTAAAACCGATTGACTCAAATAAGGCAAACACCTAGAAATACTATTATGGCTTTGTTATTTTTTTATGGACAATCAATGAAATCCCCTGGTGCTTGATTTGGCTGTTTTCCATTTGCAACGAGAGATAAGCGTCTCGTTCTGAGCATGAGCAACTGTATACAAGAGGGTCTGGATTAGTGCGCAGGAGAAACACTTTCATTGATTTTGTGTTTCCATGACAAATTGCTTTGTTTCTTTGTCGTGTTTGTTATTTTTCCCTCCACCAGGGCCTTCCAGGGAAACAGGGCGTGCTTGGAGCCACTGGTGAGAAGGTAAATAAAACTGCCAGAAGTCCATTAGGCCAATGCGGCATCGTATACTAGCACGAATAAAAAAACACCATGATGATGATGATGATGATGATTATTATTATCATGAATATTGTCGTTATCATGACTATCATCATGCTTAATATTATTATTATTATTAAAAATAAAATGTATTAGTTATATTCATGTTCTTTATGTATTCTTTCAGGGCGACACGGGTGCTGATGGATCTGTTGGGCCAGTCGGACTTCCTGGAAAAATAGTGAGTGTTTGTGATCATTTTGTCAGGCTTTACCCTACAGTCCTCTGCCTAAACTGGGATGTGTAGCCATGCAGTCCTAAACCATAATCATCCTTAGGTATACCTTGGATATTTCCTGACCCCCCAACTTATTCAACTCATTATCCTTAAATTGGATTAGACGTTTACATCTTAGCGTTACCGCTAGGTCCCCCTTCATCAGTATCAACAAGGTTCCAAGATGGTTGTCCCCCAGGGTTGGCCCTTAGTGTTCTACTCAAGAGTGGCGCCACCCTACCTGACGGTCTGGGACCTTAACCAGGCCGCCAGCTCGTTCAGTGTCATGCCTGTGAAACACTCACATTAATACCATACCAACACTGAGCACATATTTTGATATCTTGACATTCAAACATTCTCTCTCTCTTTCCATTTTTTCTAGGGCGAGCAAGGAGCACCAGGAGAGGATGGAAACCCAGGAGCCAAGGGATCCACAGTGGGTTATTATTTCCTCTTTTTCCACCAAATGTCAGTAGAAAAAGACTCAACTAGATTGAGGTGACACTTGATGATGTTGGAATTTGTTAGAAATGCTATTGCCATCTGTCAGCTATTGAGTGAAATACTCTGTGAGAATATCTGTTCTCGTTGACTGCGCCTGCCTCTGTGTGAGACAATTTAGATTTTAGACAGCTCCCGGCTAATTTCTGACCAATCAGGGCATCTCTTCCCTGATTGGTTCAGGGAATGTATGGGAGAATTTTATTATAACATATTGCAACATATTGCCATATATGCTGTATTAAGTGTGGAAAAACACAGAGTCACTGAGGTGTGTGTCTCCTGTTGGATATCCTGTGCCACCATGTGAAAAAGGATGTATGAGAAAAGGCAGACCAAAGTAATAAACCAAGGAAGGAAACCAAAGTAATGAATCAAGGTAGTAAACTAAGGTTCAACGAATGTGCAAAGGCCAAGGGTTATCTACAGCCATGTAGTGAAGGAGAAGGATGGAGCCTGAGTACTATAATAGGATGGATCTTGGGTACTATATGTTAATAAAAAATTAGTGGGGTGTCGGCCTTTGAATAGGGGTGGTTTAGAACACACCTACAATGCATATGATTGGTTTGGGACATATACATACAATGCACGTGATTGGTTTGAAACATACATAAAATGCATATGATTGGTTTGAAATATATACACAATGCCTGTGATTGGTTTAAAATATAAGGGAGTAGTCCACAGAAATTAGCATAAAAGATGTATCCTGAGTCTAGTTGGGCAGCTTTTTTGCAAACTAGCTCAGGCTTTTTGTGTTGCTTGTTTTAAGTGATAATTAAAGTCTTTAATACTTCGGCTTCTCGACCTCTCCTAATTTTGATAAAGTTTTAAGTGTTGTTATCCACAACAAATGCAGCTTGCCTGTCAATTACAGGAGCGTGAATGCAACACTTCTCAACGGTGCAGAAATGTAGGGAGGGAGCAGAGAGGGAGGTTTTTTCTTGCTGTTTTCTGCTCTCTCTCTTTACAACTATCAAATCTTACCTACAGCACCTTTAACCCCCCTTCAATCGCCCAAATCGCAAAGCGTGAAACCCCATGGCTGTGCATCTTGTCCCGGTCTGTTTTCTTAAACAAGATGGCTGCCCAATTCTTCTACATTCCAGCTCTGAGAAATGGGAAATCCCATGCAGTTGAGTAAGAGAAGAGGAGTGGTAACATACTGGAAACCACTGGGAGAAGCTACATAATGTTGGTGTGCTACACACACTATATGTTAGGATTTGAGGAAGTCTTCTTATCCAATTGGTTCAATCGTTAAATGTGACATTTAATCTGATCCCCTGAACCCAATGTCCACCCCCACCCCACCCTATCTCGACCTACACCCCCACCCTATCTCCATCCCTACCTTCACCCCACCCCCACCTGATCTCCATCCCACCCTATCTCCACCCCCACCCTTTCTCCACCACCA
>OOFB01029585.1:47513-59985 GCA_900323305.1 Trachyrincus murrayi
ATAGAGTGAAGTCCTTGTGTCTCTCCTGACCACAGAGGAGAGACAATCTCCTCCTCATCAGAGCACTGTTATTTACAACCTTTACACACACACACACACACACACACACACACACACACACACATGTTTGGAACACATATACCCACATACACACAAATAGTCTAACCAAAAGCGTGCAGTGTGAATAGCTGTACAAAATCATGTCTCACATGCAAAAGGTTTGCACAAAATGACATCATTATTACAACTCGGAGATACAAATTAAGAACTTTTATGTGGAATTGTTTAAATTTATCTTCAATTGTTTTACTAAAAAAGCATGGAATGCTTTTGGTAGTAGTTAGTTGTTACAGCCTACACCTTTCTCATCTTTCTCATATCTTTATCTATTATTTTTTTCCTTTAAGTGACATGAACATTGAAGTTTATGTAAAAATGTAAATAAATAAAAACAACAACCACCCTGGCCTCCAGGGGGAGCTATCCTACAGAGTATGAGAAGAAGAAGAAGAAGCCAGGAGCAGAAAGAACATGTGAGGAGGTCAAAGTCAATCAGGCGTGCACACAAAAAACACTTTCAAAAAAACACATCAAATACTTCAACACATGTTGCCTTCCTAGCTAATACTGCTGGTGTGATGTCGATTGCTCCCCATTAAGAGTGTGTGTAAAGGGGTTACCAATCAAGCTACGTTAATTACACCATGTGTCTGGAAACAGCAGGGATTCGTTTCCTTCTACTACTACTACTACTACTACTGCTGCTAAGGGAGGTGCTAGCGTTCAAGCTCCGTTCGAATATCACAAATATGAAGTCATATTCATTCTTAAAAATGTTTTTCACTCTCTTTACAACGCTGCTGTAAAAAAATGCACATAACATACCAGGGTTCCTACAGCTTAAGGCAAGTTAGATTTAAGACTTTTTAAGACTTTTTTTAATGCCACTCGGAATTACATTTAAGACCAACTTTACAATAACCAAAATTAAGAAAAAAATGACATCAATTACTTAAAATATTTATTGTAACATAAAACATGACTTTTTTGGTCCAGTGAAAAGGTTAGATGATCTACCTCAAATGTTGAACACAATACGAGTGTTGTTGGTTGCGCTATCCTGATCTTTGTGATGTTAATGCGAGAGGCATTGGGTAAATTATTTAAAAAAATCGATGTTACCAAGTATTTTGAGATTCTAAATTGCAATGTCAGAAAAAATAATCCTACTTCCCATGTCTTAGTACTTTTAAGACTTTTGAAAGATTGATTCAAGACATTTTAATACCAATTAAGGCCTTATTTTAATTCAAATGTTCATGCCTGTGTTGAAGCAAGCCCAGCCCTGCCCTTGCCCTTGGCCTTGTGTTGCTCTGAGAATTCAAATTCAGCAACAAAATCCCAGGTGAACATACAAACATTTTCTATTTAAAAACTCTTACTTACCCGTTGGCCGAATTCTCCAGGTTCCCCTGGAAACCCTTGCATACCAGGTGGCCCCTGGGAAAAAAACAAAAACAAAACAACAATAGGTTGAGTTCATACCTGTCCCCAAACAGATGGTTTTATTCACAAAACCCAACAGCACAATGCATTCTCCACAAGGTAGACAGCAGGAAATATTATATGTTTGGAAATCCTTACAGACGGCCCCGCTGGTCCATTGGCTCCTGGGGGCCCTGGGGGTCCGGCAACACCCTAGGAAAAGGTAAAATCCATACACTTTACACATAATCTCTCCCAGAGTTAAAGGATCATATTCTCCAACGGTGAAATGGTTATATTCAATAAATTTAGCGTCATATTTCAGATAATAATAGACATACACCAGTGAATGACTTACTACATAGTCATATTTCATAATATGCATTGAATGTATGCTGATTATGTTGTATTATGCTTACTTGTTCGCCCTTCAAACCCTCCTTTTGAACCTAGAAAGACAAATGCATAGGCGTATGTTTCGGTAAGCTGCACTGGATTGGATTGTGGCATTCTAACCTTTTTACAGTCTAAATATGGCACTCACCACATCCCCAGGTAATCCAGCCGGGCCTCTCTCTCCCTGCGAGACAGTCCACACAGCAAGACGTTAGGAAAATAACAACATTGCCAGAGCCGAGCCATTGAAAACAAGTCGTGTTACTTAGACGATGATTAAATTACTAAACGAAATTAATTAGGGGTTTTATTGAAGTGACTGTAAAGCAGGCAGTGGGAACAACTAAGGCAGCGTTTGTATTTGTATGTGCATTGTACATGTACGCGCACTACACACACGCATTCAGTAGGCATTGCTACGCATTGGTGCGCACACGTGTGTGTGTGCACACGCGACGCATGTGGAAAAAGAAATAAAAGTCTCGGATGCCACATGCATGTGTGCAGCGACTGGAACAAGTCTTCAAAGCGGGTAATTACAGACAGACAAATGAAGTCGGCAGCGTTTGTCTGTGTAGCGCGGGGGCTGACTTTGATGGCAGACGGGGAGCGTCGGTGGACTGTCTGGAAAGCCGAGACAGCACCCGAGAGCCTGGGAAGCTCACGGGCTGCGCTGCCGACGCAGTGGGAGATTTACGCTCTCGCCATTTTATAATGCTTTCCCGCCCTGCAGCACTATCTTCTGTCTTTTAATTGTTTCGGGGAAATTTGCGCAAAGGTGTTTTAATGGTGGGGAGGCGTCGTGTGGTTGAGGTGGTGTGGGGTTGAGAGGAGAGGTGTGTGGGGGGGGGGTGTTGGGGTGGGGTAGGTGCCGTACCTTATCTCCCTTGGTTCCACTGGTACCAGGAGCGCCCACCAGGCCCCTCAAGCCCTAGTTGGTAGAAGACAAAATAAATGTCACACCTAATCGCCTGTAGTTGGATAAACGTAAAAAAAAAACTCATTCAGAACTTACGTCTTTCCCAGAAACACCAGACTTTCCTGCAAATCCAGCCACACCTGCTTCTCCCTAAGATCAAAAGGGCAAAATTACATAACGATAAATAATCAGTGTTCAAGGGAGAACAAAGTAAAGAAGTAAACAAAAAGGTAAATAATTATGGCCTTGATTAATTATGGCCATCTCACTGAAGGCCTTAATGTTTAGCCAACAGTGATGACTGTGTGGCTTAATGATTACTTTTAAGAATAAACGCCGAGACCCTAATGTAACCTCCACATGGGCTAACTGACTGACTGACTCAGCTTAACTCAACAAGTCATGCTTCTAGAACTGAACTATGTTTTTGCAGTGCAAAGTACAGCCATATGGCCCAAAACCATTCAAACCTTTCCATAACGTAACACATTGTAATATATATTGACATGAAGGCCCATGAAGGTGATTTCCAGCCTCTAACGTTTCCATATAATAATGACGAAAACGTTCGCCGTACCAAACCGAGTAGGACTTCACACTCAATGAGAGCTGAAGCATACACGCTGAGGCATTATCCGCTAAATTAAACATAGCTGTAGTCACTGTATACCACCTGCGGCTAACTTATTAGCACTTTGCAGAAGGAGTCAGTGCAATGGCATGGGAAGCGCGGGGGGGTGGCGTTAGCCGCAGATTCTCGAGCCTGTCCTGAATGAACAGCATTATGGTCCAAACCGCCCCCGCAGGTTCCCCGACAGGAAGTTTGGAGAGTCAATCAAGGAAGCCACATCTGTTCGCACCATTACTACCCCCCCCCCCCCCCACACACACACACACACACACGCACACACACACTCTGCCTCTCCTCTGGGATGTTCACTCTCAGTGAATGAGTGAAGCTCCAGGTCTGCAGGGCTTCTGGAAGGTTCTACTACCACTAACATGAGCTCTGCTAACCATGGAGCCTTTTGTGATGTGGTCTACATCTAGTGGCTTGGTATCGTGATGGGGTGGAGGGAGGTTGTCTCAAAGAAAACAATTTTGGCATCGACTTTGCCATCTGAGATCTTATGTCATGTGATATGAAGAGATCACATGTCATTGACAGCTATTGTTTAGAGTTACTTTGAGTCCAGTGTTTTTATTTACCTTTTTGTTCCACTTTGTTGACTAAGCATCTCTGTGGGGTTTGTCGCATCACCACTAATACCACATTAAGACACATCTACTAGCCTTGTGTTCTGATTCCTACCACTGCTCTGCACTCTGTCCGGTTGTTTTTTTAAACTAGGTCATGCAACACATGTAATTTGTAAAAATGGTTTATTGTATGCTTTGATTTTTCTCAAGACTGAACTTGTTTTGGATCGAGGGTGTGCAGTGTGTTACAAAGTGTTACCAGTAAGAAAAGCTATCAGCTAAGCTATCGAGAATCAGCTAAAAACCAATCAGCTTCAAGCTACAATACCCCCTTTCTTTACTCCAGGTGTGAATGTGGTGTACCTTGGTCCCGGGAGTTCCCTGTTCTCCTTTGAATCCTATTTCTCCCTAGGATAGAACACAGCAATAAGACATTAGTGTATTGAGTGACTAGAAACACAGGCATTTAATGAAAATACAACCACCAATACTCACAATGACACCTTTAAGTCCGGGCACGCCAGGTAAACCTGCATCCCCTTGAATTCCCTATACAACAAAATGAAAACCTTATATTTAGTATAACACAGTGTTTCATGTGGTTGCTTGAAAAGCAAAGTAAGCCAAGTACCAAAACAGTTGCTATGTTAATAACATGGGCTAGCAGACTAATAGAAGGGGAAAGTAAAGATGGACACCAAAACAGAAACAGCAGCTGCCCTGGCGGAGACATGGAACCTGAAGTGACCCCTTTACCACCCTGGTAGAGCCACGACCCCTGGCTGACCTTTGACCTCAAACCACACTCTCTCCAGTTCTATCCCCAGCATAAATGACTAAAGCTCATACTGGTGCAACTAGCTGTCGTTTAGTGACAACAAGGTAGTTTTATTTGATTAATATTGTTTGCTTTCTCCTCTTTTGATATGGAAAAGTTCAGCAAACGGTGCAAGCTTCACTCTCACAGAAGCGAGGTTCCCCATCTTCAATTGCAAGAGGGACCTCTCTTCTCTTCATCCGGCCTGTGCTCAGTCGCTACTATTACAGCAGAATGTCACAGCTGATTGGCCAGCGTGTTATCCACACTCCTTCCTCCTCTTTCTCTCTCAATTCTCACTTCGACCAGCCTTGGCTTTTTCGTCAGGGGAAGCAGAGTGGACCCGACTTGCTCCTTTGTTCTATTTGTGCGTTTATTTAGCAATGCTCTCCATAGGAAAATCAATAGCTTAGAGAGGTAATTTCCCATAAAGAAACAACAGTAAAAACAAAGAGTTGGCTTTTCTGGTGGTATAGGCGTAATAACATGATGTACACGTCAGTTTCGTTTGAAATCCCTCCAACTACAAGCGGCAAATGTGTAAGCTGGCTGGTGAACAGAGGAGATGGGGGAGGAGAAGGAGAAGGATGAGGAGGAGGAGGAAGAGGAGAGAAGAGTGTGTCCTCTCACCTTTAGTCCAACCGTCCCCGGCAGTCCGGCTCCACCGGGTGCTCCACCTTCACCCTGTTGGGATAGAGGAGAGATGGTATGACACAGGGAAACGTATGTAGACATCACCTTGATGAGTTTATTATTATGTTTATAAGTGGCATCCATCATTAGTGTAGTGACCCACAGATGTCACGTAGTCTTCATATGTGATCATGTTTGTACGTCGCCAGAAGATTACTTTCAGTAAAAACAGCAATAGAACATTTATTTTGAATAGATGGCCAGTGGAGTTTATTTTTTCAATATTGTTTTTAGTGGGGTTCATAGAGTGAATATTTTCTTGTTATTTACTACCAGAAATTGATGATACCCTTGAACAGACCCTTTTCACAGAGGTGTCTTCATCAGACAAATACAGGTGTCACTCATAACACTAATTATGGGTCTGCTCCTTTTATGTACCAGGGTACTGGTAGTAGACTAAACTAGTGAAGATAACTCTACTACACGTACCCTGGTACATGAAGCAGCAGACCCATAATTAGTATTATGAGTGACACATGTGTCTGTCCTACAGTGACACCTCTGTGAAAAGGGTCTAGAGTTTCCTAAACATAAATAATAAACAATAACCCCAATGAAAACATTCAATGTCCGAAAGGTCACTTGTTACCCTTTCTCCTTTGTCTCCCTGCAAGCCATCGATTCCTGGAATCCCACCAGTTCCCTGTTTGAAAAAACCCCAAAAAGATTAGAACAGACATCTTGACAATTAAACACACACACACACACACACACACTGTACACATCAACTGTATGGATATCTCCATATCCACATGCCAGAGGCTCCAGCGCACCTTGTCCCCTTTCCGTCCATCGCCACCTGTTAACCCTACGCCGCCCGAGTCGCCCTGCAAACCGAGAGGAGGAGAGGGGGTTAATTACAGACGGCGGATGCGGGCGTTGTGTCACACACGGGCATGTGGTGAGGGCGGGAATCACCATGGCGACGGGATGCTGTTGAGAACACAAAGCTGTGGTTGCGACAGAGAATAGGATTTAGTATGCAATCATCGGGTGGGGGGGGGGGGGGGTTAATGGAGTAAAATAACAGTGGCGTGTAAAAGACATTTGAGGAATGGGAATAGATTAGGATTACAATAAAATACAAAATGAAAGATGACATCCATTTCACTTTGGGGATAAAAAAAGGTAATGTTAGAAACTCACGGCAAGCTAAAGCTAACGGCTCACGTGTCGTCATGTTAACGTAGGGCTGGGCAATATATCGATATTATATTGATATCGTGATACGAGACTTATCGTCTTAGATTTCGTAATATCGTGATATGGCTTAAGTGTTGTCTTTTCCTGGTTTTAAAGGCTGCATTACAGTAAAGTGATGTAATTTTCTGAACTTACCACACTCTTCTAGCTGTTCTATTATTTGCCTTTACTCACTTAAGTCATTATATCCACATTACTGATGATTATTTATCAAAAATCTCATTGTGTAAACAGGAGTATACAAAAATAGGCCTTACCATGTGGATATTTTATATGCTATTTATATAAAGACTATTTATTTATTTATTGAATTACCAGAAAACATGCTATATCGTGATATATATCGTTATCGAAATATTAAATAAACTATATCGGGATAGAAGATTTTGGCCATATCGCCCAGCCCTATGTCAGAGGAACAACACGCATACACATCATGCAGGCACACACATAAAAAAAAAGCCACACTACATACACACACACACACACACACACACACACACACACACACACACAGACTAACAATCGATAACAACAACACTTTTGAGCAATGACTTTTGAGCCAGAATATGCTAACACCGCTGTCATGGCGGCGGTTGACCAAAGCGTGGTCTAAGTACGGTCAACTCAACTCCTACATTGTGAACCGAGACAACCCAAACAACTCACCCAACAATGGGCTTCCCATTGTCTTTCAAACATTGTCAGTTGTTTTTGTCATTTTTGTTACACTAATGTCACCTTCTGTGGCCAGGAGTCTCCAGGAATGTGAACGTCATCACAAATAGAAGAAGTAATGGCTACTTAATGACACAGTAACTACGAAAGTTTCGCTCACCGCAAAAGGCTTCATAAACCACTTAAAGTGGCACAAGGCTGCCCTTTAATTATTCTCGGGGGGGGGTATTATATAATTTAAAAATGACGTCACCCCTTTCATCACCCAGATTAGGGAAGGGCCCTTGTTTTCTTTATGGGTATCCTTTAATGAAGAGGCCTTATTTTTTTCACAAAAACACAACAGGAACGCAACAGGCTGCATGATGCCCTGTGGTAGGCAGTGGAAGATACAATTAGAGGCAATCAGAGTTGGCTGAATTCACTTTCATGCTGTGAAACTCTTTAGCCACACATGGCTATATATAACCGCAACACAGATGTCCACTTAAAATAGTGATATTGGTCCCCGTCTGGCCAGGAGGAAAGAATCAAGTGTATGGTAAGACAGAACTGTGCCATGCCCATCAACTGCATTCATTTTTGAATGAATGCAGGAATGTATTAGTTTGTAACTTATAAACAGAAAATATGAAGATGCGCTACAAACCGAATCTTAGTTGTACTAGAGATTTAGTGGCCATGACTGGCCAACATCTAAACTTGATTGTTGTGATGCCACAACACACAACAGTAAACTAAAAACAGAATTATAAACACATTCCGTTGTCAGATTGGCTCAACAAAACGTCACTATGACAACCTGCATACAGTGCTTGGACAAAGAAGCAAGAAGCAAGGCGGAGGCCCTTTTAGTTTCCAGACAACTTGTGGGCATGGTTTAAGTAGTCCTTCTCCAGGCCGCTTGCTCAGTACTACATGCCAATGATTTTTCCCTGTAGGAATAAATTAAACGCAGAGCCTGTGATTTATTCTGTATTTCTCTTATAATGGGTTGGGTGGGCATTCGCGTGGTCTTGCCCACTCTTGCTACACGACATCTGTGGTTACCTGTCCTGTAATTCCCACAATGATATAGCCATTCACTTTTTCCCCTTTGCCACTTTCTCCGAGTACAAAGAAGAAACGGGATACATAATTGCCCTGCAAGGTTCACTGTTTGTCCAACTACTTAAACTGCTCAAATCCTTTCAATTGGCAAATTTGTTTAAAAACGACCCACACTTCCGCCTAGCATACTAAAAAGTCCTGCTATAGAGTAGAGTTTCTTGCTTATTGTTCAACCTGCTCTGGTTTTCTTGGTGGTAGACACTGGTAAGACACTGGAGTATCAAAGCAGTAGGCTGAGAGTTTATAGACAAGCTGTCTTTGAAGTGTACATGCTGCCATCTAGTGGTCAGAAATCAATGAATGCAGCTTTAGTCTCATTAATTGAGTTCTGTGCCTCCAGCATTGGAGAAACACGCAGACGCATGCAATGTATTTGCGTGAGGAGGTGAAGCGCATGCATAGACAGACCTAAGCGGCGTCCTTTCAACAGGCAACAGCTGCTCTTACCTTCTCACCTCTGTCACCCTTAACAGAGATTACTTTGCCCTGCAAATAATTAATCAACAAGGATCAATTATTATCGAGGCGGGAAGAAAAGCCAGAGAGTATATGTAATAGAGTAATGGCATGCAAATGGACAACATAAAAAGAACCCTTTAAAAATCACATCCAAAAAAGGACCAGATTACATTAACTATAGCAACATTTCTTTCCCAGGATTGCCCATAAAATGAATCTACATCAATAGAGAAGGCACACATTAAGTTATCTCATACAGTTTCTCCTTTTTGTCCTCTGACGCCATTGGGTCCCACGGCGCCCTGAAGGCCAGTGTCTCCCTGTAAAGGTATAGGCATGTGGTACAGTGAGAGAGAGCCCCACGTAGCCCCAACACATAAGCGCTAGGGTCGTGGAATTTGTTCATATTTTGTCTCACACAAAATATTACTTATAAGGAGTGGTAGAGGACCTTTTCACCCTTGGTACCTGGAACGCCAGGTTCGCCTGCTGGCCCCTGATGGAAATTACAAAAGAATACAGAGAAGTTCCTCGAAAATCATTTTCAAGACATTTTCGCCAACGTATGTGAAAGAAAGAGAAAGAAAGAGAGAAAGAAAGAAGGGAAAATAAATAAAGATAGAAAGAAAGAGAAAGAGAAAGAACGAAGAGGAAATAAATAAATAAAGATAGAAAGAAAGAGAGAAAGAGAAAGAAAGAACGAACAACAAAACAAAATAAAGGAAGAATGAAACAGTTCTGATTCAGAGTAGTAAAAAAGAACGAATGAAAAAAACGGAGGAACGAACCCAAAAAAGGAAAGAAGGACAGAAAGTTAAACCGATCCTACCTCCTCCCCAGGGGGGCAGGAGCAGTTGACTTCGGGGCCTCTTCTCTGCTCTCCCACTGTGGGGGTCAGGGTGGGGATCTGCACCGGGGGTGGCTCTGTAACAACTTTCTTCGGGCACTGAAATTTAAATTACAAAGAATCTCCCCAAAGTCAACATACTGTAGAACATGACCTGTATAACAAAAATGGTATGGTTGTGGTTGAAGGCAGGACCTCTGCAGCCCTTTCACCTAAAATAGTCACTAAAAGCCTTCTCCAAGTATAACCCAACCACTCTGCCACCGGAAAAAGGCGAGAAATTGTACAGTACTTACTGGCCCAGTGGGTAGGTCGCAACAGGTTTCCAGCTCTGCATGCTTGGAATCGCAATAAATCATCATCCTCTGGAGGTCAAACTGCACGGGTAGTAAAGCACACACACACACGTTTCATTTAGCGGCATGTCAAACACACACACGTTTAAATTAGCAGCACGTCAAACACACACACACACACACAATGTCTTCCGTTTCACAACGGAGGAAACTAAAACAAAATCTCCGGACTGCAATAACATATTTATACATCTGCCTATACTCACATCGATGGGCACGCTGTCGTACAGCCTCTTCCCGATCACAGTTTTCCCCTGGATGTCGATGTCCTCCCGGTCCCCGATGGGCAGGGTCTGGATGTGCTTGCAGTCCAGGTACAGGGACACAGACTTGGCCTCCACGCTCAGGGCTATCTTGTGCCAGTTGCGGTCGAAGAGGTTGTCCACCTCTGCGTTCTTGAACACGGCCCTCACCGCGTCCTTGGTGAGGCCCACCGCGTTGTACTCCACCGCTTTGCTCTCCCCGTCCAGGCGGATGGACACCTGGTGGACGTTAAGCGAGGGGATTCAGATCATGGCAAGCGGTACGGCCCGGGCCGGCCGTAACGTGTAAACTTTGTGTGCTCGCCTGTTGTGTTTGTGATTGGTTGTATGTGTATTGTGGTCCCTGCTGATTGGCTCGCCAGGTGGGAGCTAGGTTTAGAGATCAGCAGTGGACCTCACATTTTTGCCTCTTGTTGCTCAGCCACAAGTGTGTTTATGTGAGTTTTTGTCCTCCTTAGTTTCAGTTTTGTTCAGTTAAGTGTAAAATAAAGTACTTTGTGTTTTGTGTTCAACAACACCTTTGGATGTATATATTTATGGGAAGTGGGGGGGAGGGGACAACATCCATGTTATGGCCGGCTACCAGGAAGGAAGTATCAGCATGCTGCAAGCATTTCAGAAATACAACATAAAGTTGCTTTGTGAAGTGGTTTTCACAAGTTCGGTGAAAAACACTCAAGTCCGTTGATGCCTACGGTGTATACTTTTAGAACGCACTAAAGAGGACGATCAAACGATTCCACATGTTGCCCCGTGCCTAATCACACGTTACCTGACACTAGAGTTTGGTAAGCCCAGTTGTTGGTACCTAAAATGGACACGTCGGTTTACATTGGCCCACCCACCTGTGGGATTCCGTATTTGTCGAAAACTTGCCAGAGGTACCAATCTTCACGTCGGGAGGTTTTCCTGAATTTAAACGTCGTCACGAAGGCATACTCGTCTGGCAGTCCTTGAGGAAACACGTCCCTGTGCAAAGAAAGGACATTTTGGTTATAAAGCCAAGGGTTCGGCCATGCGTGTCCTTGTGAAGTATCTACCCCACATCAAGCAGATTTGTAACTACAGACGCAATCAAATACATGTGTCATTGAAGGAGAATGACACATGTATTTGATTAAACCTTAAAAATCTCACGTGTGAAGGGGAAAAAAGTCAAGGAATGTCAAATAAGCTTTGTGGAAACCACTCTGGAACATTTGTAACATGAAGATTAGAATAATTTTGAACAGAAATTTGGCATCGGTACCTGTGCCTGACTTGCCATGGTGACACAGAAAGCAACCAGGTGTAAGTGGTGCGTTTCTAGCACTCACAGATTCTGCCGTCTCTAAAATCTCCCTCAGGATGAGTTGTACTTCACTTTAGCAGTTCACTTTACTTAGAAATCACTCCTTCAATGTCAAAACAATTAATCACAGCAAAATGGGTCGTCACTTACTCAGTTTTTTGTACGATTGGCATTGTCCCGAGACGAACATATGAGCTTTGACCCTCATCATCTCTGGTCCCCAAAATATCCCTCACGTTGAAGTAATCCATTAGATCAAACCCTGCAGCAATACAAAAAGTACTTTTGAACAAATCTTTGGACACACTACACACACACACACACACACACACACACATGCACACTATACACACACACACACTAATATAGGGCTATGAACAAAAGTTGTGGCTTTGTTACTTCAGTGTTTAATTAGGTCGGTCCCACCACACCCTATAAAGCCGCTATTTGCTATTTTAGTATTTTCTATGTGACGTCACCCCCCACCACTCACCATTTGTTACAAATAGGCCCAGCCACACAGGAGATGAATACGATATGCATGTCTTTATTTGTGGCATACTAACCTGTGTGTGTGTGTGTGTGTGTGTGTGTGTGTGTGCGTGTCTGTGTGTCTGTGAGCCTGTCTGTTGCGTAACATCGTGGGAAAACAGAATACTTTCCCAGGTGGCTGTGAGCAGCACACGAGGAATTAAGAGTCAGAACCGTCCAGTTGGAACCGGCGAGTTGGAACACGAATCACATCTTCTGGA
>OOFB01029585.1:76964-91674 GCA_900323305.1 Trachyrincus murrayi
GGAGGAGGGGGGGGGGGGGGGGGGGGGGGGGGGGGCAACAAATGACAAATGCTAACAGCATCGAGCTAGCAAAGAAAAAAAACAGAGAATGTGCCTCTGAGTGCATCCCCTGTGTCTGACTCCTGTATACCATCCACGTCACAGAAGAGTATTCTTCTAAGAGATGTATACAGTTACGTATGACACCTGTCACGGTTCATGGTTTACTTATCTTGGCTGCTCTCCGTGGGGACAGATCGTAAGAAAAATATAGTCCCTATACTTGACCTGCTGCTGCTGCTGCTGCTGTCTACGAACACACAGGAGATGTTTGCTGTTTGCTTTCTGGGATTTGTTATGGCTAATACATTCCCCGATAGGTTGACAAAATAAACAACAGACCAATGGAACCGACCACCGGTGGATTCCATAGGTGGCTAACGCGATGGCACGATGAAATGTCCAAATGGTCATTTTTAAGAAACAAAACAAAAAAGCCAGTAGAGACAATGAGCGAAAAATAAACTCCATACACTTTCGTTTTAAAAAGCATTGGGCATGTTTTTTTTGTTAGTTTTTTAAATAAATACAAGAAATAAATGTCTCCTTTGGTTCTGGTGGTGTTTTGGAATCTACAGATGTTCATAGATGGAATAATCTCATGGATTCTTGTCGTTACATTGTTTTGTTTTTGTTCGTTTTTTTGTTAAAAACATCAACTTGCTTGTCTGTGTGTACGTTAACCACCTCTATGCATGTTACTAGGAAGGATCGTTCACTAACAATAGCTCATAATTGCTATCATCCATGAGTCCAGACCACAATAGCCAATCGAATGAGTTTACCTAAAGCACAAACGGACCCGGAGCTGCTATAAATGTACCGCTTCTGTAGAAACATGGAACACTGTTTCCTAAAGGCACATATGCTAAAATGTTTGTAAAAATACATATGCATCTTGGCCATGAAAAGGCCTTTTTTTATTATTATCCCAAAGGCTGTTATGAACATATTGTACAGTATATTAAGATACGCCGGTCCAGTTCCATTAATGAAACAATGCTTGTAAGTATTCATCCCTTGTTGTTCCTTTAGTCAAGACACAGTGGGACCTGTGGGGTATTTTTAACCAACAATACTCTGTGATTCACTTGATGAGCTATTCTGAAATGCAGAATATTATTGGAGATGTTGTTTAAGCAAACCCGACACACCACCAGTTTTAACATTTCAGAATAAAATTTGTTGTTGTGTGACCTGCGTCCACAGTGACGCCGACATGCCCGAGGCCACCGATGGAGACTGTGTTCTACCGTCTGGGACGGTAACATCAGGTTGAAATATCAGTTGTCAGTGTAGGGACACATCATTGCTGGATGTATGTATTGGTGTATTGGTTCTGCTGTAGCTTCTCAAAGAGAAGTCGAGGTGAGATGATGCATCTCAAGCAATCTTTCTCTTGGAAATATGTCTTGTATTATTTGTCTTGTTTAGTTCAATGCGTAGTTGTTTTTGGGCACAAACCAAAAAAAGAAATAAAATGATTAATTAAATTCTGGATCTCATGTGGCCCGACCTCCTTGTCACAAGCTCGCAGAAGGGGGTAACCTTCTTCAAAAATGTATAATGGGTAACAAGACCTCGGGAATCCTGAGGCAGCCATCTCATTGAATGGGAATTTATAAAACACCCTCCTTATCAACTGAACCTCTAGGGAAAGCTCTGTGGTCCACTCTCTCTCGTCTAAGTACATTGGTTTTGAAGCATGATAACTCTCTTCCCTTTCCTATTGCACTACTGTGCATGAAGTCACTCAGACTTATGTGAGCTTGCAAGAAGAAGGCAGGCCGCACACGGTTCTTCAAACCTGAGAACGGATTACACCACACGAAACCATATGCATTGGAAAACAGGTAATGCCATAAAGGTAATGATAAAGAAATGCCATGCCCTTTTTTTCCATAACCGTGGAGCTTGGATGGAAACATCTTAATTGTTTTTAAGAAAATCAGAAAAGCATTTGTATCACTAGCCAGTCACCAAACAACGTTACACATACAAAGTACATGCATTACAGCGCTTTCGAAGGCGAGGGGTTCTGTCTCATAAAATCTCCTTCTCCTTCCCATAGCTTGCATTAACTTAAAGGATCATAGTGTCGCTTTTAAGCCTTTTCCTCATCCTCATGACATGCAAATCATTCCAGTCCGATTCTTTAGCTCAGTACAATATCAGGCTATGCTTCCCCTAATGGCTTAGAACGTGTGTTGATTGTAAACTTCCTGGAATCCTGGTGTATCAAACATGGCTATTCAATAAAACATAAATAAAATAAATAATAAGGTGGCTCTGTGTCGCGTGCAATTAACAATGGTCCCGTGTTGTAAGCAGTTTAGCGTGACTTGGGGGAGGGGTCAGCTTTCAATTGCATGCATCACATATTGCATCACAGAAATCTGCCAACAGGACACACACACAATGACCAATATGAGCACTTGCTGATAATCATATCATAGATTGCACTTTGGAGTTCATAGCAAGATGTTTATGTTTACCTCAGAGGACATATATTTATTAGAGAATGATATTTAACTCTGGTTTTCATAACCAGTGCTGCTCTAAATGTCTATAGCCGTTTTTAGATGAGCGGAAAAGTCAGCAATACCAGTATGATCCTTCAAATTTATGACCTCTAGACAATGTTCTTCATACACTTGCTGTGTTGTGAAAGAAAGAAAAATAAAGTACACAAAAATAATCACAAATTATCATGGCACAAGAACTGAATGACATCTCACGCACATGCTCATATTGGAAACAATATTTTGGCATGAAGTTGTGTGGCTTAAGTATTGAAACATTTGCCTAAGTATGATTGCTCATAGAAAACAATACCTGATGCTGAATCATATTAAATTCTCTGTCTGCTGTGAGGCTATTGAAAAGTACATAATGGTAATAGCTTTCTTTTATTTATTTATTTTCAAGTTAAGGTGAAACCAGGATACTCCGTGTAGTTTTGAAAAATAGCATCTCTCCAAAGTGTCTCCAAAGTGTGCATGGTTTGGTATGTAACCAATGGAAATATATCAATTTAGTAAACTAGGAAGGTCTGGTAGCTCATGTTGTTTGTCTGTTAGTTTGTTGTGTTTTTTTTCCTCTCCAACGAATCACTCTGTAGAAAAAATAGAAATCCATGCGTCATGCTTGGCGTCCCTTAGAAAAAAAACACAAGCTCTGCGTCGCCGTTCGTCCGCGGTCCTCTCAATACTTTATTATTTATTTTACACACCGACCGGTAAAAGGGAAAAAAGTGCTGAAATAAGATTTGGCAAAGAGCAGTATTGAGAGATGTTTGACCTAGTGTATAAAACATGGGAAGCTAAACGGTCGGCCTCGCTCTCTTTGCGTGCACGTGTGTGTGTGTGTGTGTCTGTGTGTGTGTGCGTGCATGTGTCTCCATGTGTCTGCATGTGTGTTTGTATGTGTGCACACGCATACACGCCAGTCAGATGGATTTCCTCCTCTTCATGAGCTGCCGGTGGTCCATGAAGCTGTGGAGGCCCGGCGACACGGAGCTGATGGGCGATGGGAAGAAGCTGTTCTTCAGCGTGCTGGGCGAGATCTCCTCGATCCTGTACGACACCGAGTGAAAGTACTGATTGGGGTTCAGCTGCGAGCTGAACGAGTTCTGGTGCGAGAAGCCGCTGCCCGGCCCACACATCCTACCCAGCCCCCCACCGCCCTCGCCGCCCCCAGAGCTGCCGAACTCGGGGGGCGAGTGGTAGTGCATGCAGGAGCACACCGACTGTAGGTCCAGCACCTCCGCGTGGTGGTACTGCTGCTGCTGGTGGTGCTGCTGCTGCTGGTGGTGGTGGTGGAGGTCCGCGGGTCTCCTCCGTCGGCGCCCGAGCCGGCCCCCGCCGGTGCCGCCACCCCCGCGCTGCAGCGGCTCCTCCTGGATGTGGATGATCATACTGTTGCGGTTTCCCGCCAGCGAGGCGCGCTCCTCGGCATCCCGCCGCTCGTCCTCGCTGTTCATGGTGAGGAAGCGCAGCACCACCAGGTTGAGGAAGGCACCGATCACCGTCAGGCCCACCAGGATGTACATGAAGCTGAAGGCCACGTAGAGCGGCTTCTTCTGGAGCGCGCGGTTCTTCTGCAGCGCCACAAAGTCCCCGAAGCCGATGGTGGTGAGCGTGATGAAGCAGTAGTAGTAGGACTGGAAGAAGCTCCAGTCCTCGTAGTGGGAGAAGGCGGCGGCGCCCACACACAGCGTGCCGATGCAGGAGAAGAAGCCCACCGTCACCATGTTCTCCATGGACACGTCGGTGACGCTCATGCCGCAGCACTTCTTAATGCGCTTCAGCAGGTACTTGACGAAGGTGTTCATGCGCTCGCCCAGGCTCTGGAACATCACCAGCGTCAGGGGGATGCCCAGGACGGCATAGAACATGCAGAAGGCCTTGCCCGCATCGGTGCCCGGGGCCGCGTGGCCGTAACCTGCCGAACACACAACAGACAACAGTTGGGAGTTATTGGTGGAGCAAAATTCCTCTCGGAGCACCCTGGATGTAGCGTAGCGCTGGTTCTATGATGCCACACCGCTAGTATGAAGCAGGGTGGTGGGGGGCTCGAACAACCCCGCCCCAGGATTGGCAGACGAACACTCTAACCCGCGAAGCCAAATGACTGCAGCCATTCGGGTTTGGCGGTTATGGTGTTCTTAAGGCATTGGGAGTGAGTGAGGTTTACCTTCGAGGACTCTCTCTTCACTCTGTTACACTAGCAGCACCCTGGATGAGGTGAGCCAAGACAGAGTTTTACAAGAGTTTCTGAGTTGTGCAGCAAGCTGTTGGTGTTTATAAGAGGATGGGTCTGAGCGTCTGGGTCATGATGAAATCAAACAAGCTGTGGCAGACAGCTGCTGTGGGGCTTGCAGAGAGAGGAGATTGTCTATACATTCACTAACAGCAGAAGAGGCAGCCTGGGTACCTGGGTGATGGCTGCTGTACTCAGACATAGGTGAAGTTTGCGTTGGTTCAGGGGGCCGTGTGCACCCATCCGTCCGAGGGCTAAAACGCGCGAGAGTGTGACTACCTTGCGACTACCAGTGCTTCGATGCTACACGTGCGCGAGGGCCGACCCCACGAGGACACCCCCAACCCAGCTCCGCCTATTTCCGCGTCCGCCTATTTCCACATCAGACCATGACAGCGCTAATTATCGTCAAACTAAAATCACCGTGGTGCGTGTGGTGACAGAACACAGCTATATTTCACATTGGTGCTATCATGACTGATTTCCTTTGCTTCCAGCAAAGCGTTTGTATCTGGCGAAGCTGGGTTTGGATGGCACACAACTGCTTTTTTTTGCTTTTTTATCTTGCATGGATGGGCACTCCTTTGTATGCCTGGGGTGAATCCTTCGGGGGCTCACTGAACCCCCTAGTGGCTGTGATCAAAAATGCATGTAGGGATTTAAATATGATCTATATTTCTTTATAATAACATAGAACTAATAATGTATTGTCATGCCTTGCTCTATAATAATACATACAAAGGGTAAACTAATTGTGTGACTGATTATTTTCATAAAACTAATTCTGGTCTAATTCTGCGGTATGGTAGCCTGCATGGGCACTCTCACACATGACAGGCAAGGAAGGAGATGTTACGTGCTTCTTCAGCTCACCACCACTGCCTTGACATGATCAAATAATGGATATACGCTGTTTCTTTGCAGAAAAAAACCCAGCATATTAGATGCCATGGGGTAGGGCCTAGAAAAAAGATTACAAAATATTTGCACATGTACAAAAACGAACGCCTATCACACACGTTTACGTGACACAACCTCCTGTACAAGTGCAACCACAAGGATGTGGTGGTGAGAAAAAAGGAGTTTGATAATATTGGGATGTATCTGATCTGTTCTAAATCTCTTTCAAGTTTGTTTCCTCATTAGCAATTAGCAATGACTGCACTAGACTCTGGCTAACTACAAGAATGGACGTTGGCCAGAAGGATTAGTGTAATAAAAGTCTTCTCTGTGGTGAAGGAGACGAGGAAAGGAAAGTAGGAGCTATTGGATTTGATAGAGGAGACACGAAGGAGCCAGTCAGGCTTTTATCTTAATTAGACGTTATCTTGAGGCCACTGGCTGCTGAGTCACACACAAGCAAGCCATCCCAGTGGGGATGTCTTGCTTGTGTTTATTTGAAGATAAACGAGCAGAATTTCAACCAGACGTCATATTTAATTCATCAAAAACTAAAAGCGGAGTCAGAGAGTGGCGGTGTACGTAAACAAAGACGATGGCTTTGACAGGTTGTAAAAAGGAAAAGCAAAGAGTTGTTTCTCATCAATTACTTCTCCTTATTCCCGCCAGGTGCTACACCGGGCAGCGTATTAGTAACTAGTGTTTGTATTACGAACCTAAAAGCTGTAGCCAAAAAAAAAACACTACCGGCGTGTGGCTGACATTTGTATCTCCCCCGCAACAACTGCCTGGCTGCCGACCGCGCTGGTACGATATTTCCTCTTTACAAGAAAATTGTAGTTGTTATGTTTGTGTTCATGGATCAAACCTGGGCAGGTTCTGTGTGTGTGTGTGTGTGTGTGTGTGTGTGTGTGTGTGTGTGTGTGAGCGAGCCTTTACAGTATCGATCTTTAAAGGTCTTCCCCCATGGACTCCATCCACCCACGCACGCGTGTTGAGTGCTTTTTATAAATTCAAGTTCTAAGCGAGTCTATAAAAAGAGACAACCACATCGTAGACGCTGAACACAATGCACCCAGCAGAGCAGAGCGACGGCAATCCCTTTTCAATACACCACTGGCAATTATTATTATGATGTATTCACAATAAGTTAGGATGACCTGTGTGTGTGTGTGTGTGTGTGTGTGTGTGTGTGTGTGTGTGTGTGTGTGTGTAAGTTAAGAGCTACTATATGTTATATCTATAGGGATATAGTAGGCTTACCTATGGGGGGAGAGAGAGAGAGAGAGAGAGAGAGAGAGAGAGAGATGAAGGTTCAAACAGTCAGATAGGGTTCACTCCAGGACAGCTCCACACAGGTCATGCCGACCAGAAGACAGTGATGTGGGGGTGTGTTCACTGCTGTGATGAGCCAATAGAATGGTAGGGATGAAATCACTCTGAATAACATGGAAAATAAATGTCTTTTTCTGAAACGGGTCTCATCGGCAAAGCACGGGAGGCTGAGGGGATATATTAAGAGTTTTTATTGAACGTCTATTTTTATTGGCCTGAAATGAGGCATTTGAAATCACACATACGTGCCAAATTGCAAATAGAAGCCTGTAGTTCAGCTATGCATATATTAGTTTACGCTGGCAAAATAACAACGCGCACTCTCAACAATGTGGTTGTGTTTGGACTCTCGGTCATGCAGCCTAATTTCGTTATGCGTTGCCCTGATGTTGATTGCGTGATTTGGTTCTTCCCAGCCTCACCTGAAAGTCGCTGTGGATGAAACCGTTTGCTAAATGACAAAATATTAGTAAATGTCACTTCACAATGCGCCTGTTATTTTGGTGACACCACAGTGACTGCATAACACTGTGAATATGTTTGTAGGATTAACTAAGCCCTTCACACCATGTGTATTAAAATCTTGGGAAGCATTTTGGTTTTCTGTCCAGCCATCTGTTTGCCATTGGCGTGATCCTCCCCGCTCCTCGCAAATGAGCACAAAAATTCATGCCGATTCTTGATGTGTGAACATTTTTGCACGATAATTAGCATTTAATGAATTCCACGGCAGTCGATCGAACTGTAAATGTTATTCGATCCGTGGTTACTTTGTGATTTAGAAAACCGGTGCACCACTATCTGGGAGAGAATATGAAATGACACTTCAAGAGGGCAGCAATACGATGTATTTCCAAGTTAACAGTCATTCCCAACAAATGGTTAGCCTACAGCGTATTACATGGTGAAACCTATTTTATACAGAGACAGTATTTGGTGTTTTACACAGTCTATGGCCGAAACACGCTTTTATTTTGGTGGACTCACTACTGTTTCACAACACTTTCTCTCACATACACAACTGTAGCAATACTTTTGTTTATTGCGCGGTCGGTTCACACACACAGTACTACACTGGCAGCAGACAGTGAAGCTGTCTCTTCTTCAGTGAAGAAGAGGCAGCCTAAATCAACACAATTTCATACGATATACACCACAAGGTATACACACCATTGCCATGGGCTATACATTAGTATTGAATAGCCAGGACCTGTTAATTCCCGGCGTTTTCTCAGCTGTCTTGAATTGTCTCGTTGATATTGTTGATTGCATTCTTGGCTGGTGGTCACAGCAGCAGCCTGTGTAATCTGTTTGTCATGTCATAATCACTGTGCTATCTCGTGTTGTCAAGGGAACAGACATATTTGTTCTGCAAGAACAGGATCCTGTCATGCACAGGTGCTTTTGTGGCGTATGTGTGCACAGGTGCATGATGTGTGCGCTTGGTGTGTGCACGGAACAGTGTGAACGCCACGACAGAAATCATGAGACTAATGCAGTAATTAGCGAGCGATGCAGAGACATTTTAAGCTGCTACCCCAGCTGCTGATTCAGGCAATAGCCATAGGCAACAGGCTGCATTATGGATGCTACACACACTGATAGATTAGCAATCACATAAAAATGTTAAATGTATGCCCCATGAGCCATTTTATAAAACATATGGAATGTGCAATTTGTAGATTTTAATGGTTTGGAGTTTGTTACATTTTAAAATTGAGTAGCCTAGACCCTTTTCACACAGGTGTCGCTCATTACACTAATTATGGGTCTGCTCCTTTTATGTACCAGGGTACGGGTAGTAGACTTATCTTCACTCATTTACTAACCGTGTCCTGGTACATAAATGGAGCAGACCCATAATTCGTGTTATGAGTGACACCTGTGTTTGTCCTACGATGACACCTCATCGTAGTGTCATCGTAGGGTCTATTTGAAGTCAACTGGTAACACTGTTGCTTACACGAAAACACAATCTGTATCACCTTTGTGAAAAAAGAGGCTGACTGTTAACACATTCTTCCACTCAAGAACTAGAGCTTCTCTCTGATGCCCTGAAATATGATGTGCAGGTGCTGCCAAGTTGTGACATTACAAAACGTATCACTATCAACCTATCCCTTTCAAATATGCCAATATATGCAAATGGCCTGTCTCACCTGTGGTGGGATGGAAAACCTTTTATTAAATTATTACTTACTATAAAATAATATTAGAAGGTGTTATAGTCTGAGAGTCTTTAAATCCATAATAATTCATTTTGTGTGTTTATGTTGTAATAAAGAGAAAAACTGCTTTAGGCATTCATACCCATGGTTTAGTTAAGAGGTAGTGTATGACTGTGAGCGGTTATTATTTAAGAATTGGCAATCTTTTGCCAATTGTCTTGCTTGTCTCTCATGGCTATATATGTGCTTAATGTTAAAACAACTAAGAACAGCAGTACTGTACTCTATTTATTCATTTTATTTGCCTTCAGAGAAAGACACATTAACTAAACTAAAACACAGACTACAACAAACTAAGATGCTACAATTCTCAACCAGTTTACAAATAAAAGTGCTTGTGTACATACTAGTTGAGATGCACCAGCATTCCAATATTTGCAAGTCATAATCATGTTATGATTTTATTATGGATGTTTTATAGGGTGTGTGTGCGGCTTGCGTTTATTATGAAAAGGCAACTCTGCACTGTATTTTGAAGTAATGAACCTTTTCATGTATGCAGCAGTATCAAACTGACACACGTGTCAGCTGTTGTGCCAGTCTAACGTAACTTCAAACGTAAAATAAGAGTTAAGCAATGTTTACCCCTACTCCCGATTAGGTGTAACCTCTATCTTACCAACGGTTGACACGACATGTTCATTTAAAAGATCAAAGAAAGAAAATGGACAGCGAAAATAAGGCAATAAGATGCTACATATATGTGGCAGATATGCACCACCTATGTATAATAAGAACGATATGCAGTATACAGTATATATATAGACATTATTTATTTGTAGCATCTCCATCGGCTTATCAATCAAAGTCGCTCAAATTATAGTTTACGTTGAGCTCAGTGAGGGTTAAGTAACAATGAAGGCAGCTGAAGAAAGATGTTTCAAATGAGCTAGCTTCAACGCAGGATTTAGCGTGAACGTTACACTTGAACTTGGTTGAAACAGGCTGCTGGTATCACCTTTTATCCAGCACCTTAGGGTCCTCAGAAGAATGCAGAAAACAATCAAGCGCACAAAAAAATCGTAAGTTACTCCTCACCCTATCAAAGAGGATAATCCCCATCCCACTTAATTCGACAAGACCCGAGAGCATTAGAACCACCACACGCCACGGTGGTGTCTTTTGTTTCATGAAGACGAGGGAGACCGGATGACCCCCCATGAATCCCTCATGCAAGTACGCAACATCGTCTTATTAATACCAGTGCTGATTAGGGTCCCTCGGGAGCACCCTTCTGCCTGATTGTAAAGAGGAGATTGCTGATGTGCATTTTCATTTCCACACCAACAACGACGGCAACGACAAGGTAATTCCAATTATATCCATCTCCGAGATTCCCTTGAAACGGTCGGAAAGGATTGTCTTGGATTGAAGATTAAAGGCCCTTTATTTTTTACTCCTAAATACTCCTACATACGGTAACTACAAGGGGCCGGGGTTAATGGATTCAATTAATTCTATTAAATTCAAGTGTTGGGGTCTTTAACACTACGGCCTAACAGAGGGACAACACAGCTCCCATGTGTAGCAGGGGGCCAAGCTAACAGTAAAAGATTCAGGCATTTATTGCAGGGTCTTATCCAGGGTACTGTGGATGGGTGGGCAGTACTTCATAATCCTTCATAATTTCATTATCCCCTGCAGAAAAAAGATCCTGTTGACTCATGCAATTAGTTTTAGGTCTGATGCTAAGCATTTAGCACAGAGAGAAAATGAATTTGGAACGAGTTTACCTGCCAGCGTGAAGCGGAAGAAACTAAGTTTGGAAGAACTTTGGAGAAAGAAAAGTGGGGATGAGATTTAGCATTATGATGTAAATGTTATATCACCCCCCCAGTGTTCCAACTCGGCCTGTGGGCCCACGGGACCTGTCTTCAGGGATGATATTACAACATATGACTGTGCCTTGTCTGTTAGTGTCAGTGCTCTGCGTGATGAACAAGGAATCTCCTTACTAAGTTGTGCGTGTTTCCAGAGCACTGGGAGGTGCAAGGGAATAACACAAGGAGTCATGACAGGGGATAGAGGGACATAGAGACAGAGTACCACCGAGAGACAGACAGGGAACGAGCAGGTACGGGTTTCGACAGTCACCACCAAGCAAAAGCTACTCTTAACTTCTGTAGACACCGAGTACAGTGGTTCCAGCGGGAGCTGGACAGAACCTGGGGACAGACCAGGTACAACAGACCATTACTGCAGCTCTTACCACTGAAGAGCACAGGGATACCGCCACCAATTCGGGGGCCCCGAACATAGTATTAAAATATGTCTAGACTAAGACATGGGGTGGGGGGTATATGACACAGTGACATCTAGTTCTATCTAGTTATTAGATAACTGCAGTATTTTTGGAACCCAGAGCCATTTCTCTTGTCTTTATATAATTCGGAGACTGATCGGGATTCGCATTCGGATATTCGGATTCCGCTAACTTCTTGAGCAAGCTCGCTTCAGCTCTGTGCTCAACCTATAGATTCCAGACAGAGTACAGCGTATATACTAAGAACTGTTTGTCTCCATGCAGGGACAGAGACAGCCCCCATGCAGCTGGACATGGCTTTAATAGGCCGCAGTTACCCCCCCACACCCCCCCCAACGTATTGCATTGCAGCCTCGACGTGCCTCGAGTGGGCTTGTACAACACGTGGGTTTCACTCACAATCAATCTATTTTTATACTCTCAGTCTTCACACACTGACTGAGCAGAACAAGCTGCACTGAACTTGTTTTTGTCTAGTTCTCAACACCGCCACAGAAAGTCCTCAGTGGAAATGTATCTTTTTCCTCCTGTACTGTCTGTCAAGACAAGTTGAGGACTTGCAACACATTGCAGTGATGAGCTCTGCTGACCACCGCAGCAACAGGGGCTGTGTGTGTTGTTTTACTGTGCGTTTTCTGCACGTCTATGGCACTGACGGTAAACTGCCATGCTTCAGCAGGAGAGAGAAAGCGTGCTGTAGGTTTATGCAATGCAGGATGTGAACAATGCACACAAAAAACTAAAAACATTGCATCACGTCATCTTAGACATCTGACATTCATTTTATTTTCTTGGACAGCTGCAATGGGAAACCTGCTGGATCGGCTGTAATTTTTTGGCACGGTGAGATATTTGAAATGCTGAACAAGCAGTTCTAGGGGGGGAGTTATCTTACACAAGCGTTTTCATTGGATTTCTGAGATGGACAGTTGAGGATCACAATAATTGGGTTAGAGGACGTCTTAGATTGTGAGTGTGAGTGTGTGGTTTGTCTAGCATGGGTGAAGGCGTGTCTATACAGTCTGCCGCAGCAGTGGTGAAGTCATAGTGATGAAATCCACCGTGACATTCAGTGACCTTATAAACAGCGCTACCGCTATGAATCACTGAGAGTTGACCGCTTTCTGCATAATGAATCAGTATTAAGTTCGCTTGTCGCTGAAACCTAAAGCTGCTGTGCTTTAGGTAAGAGTCCAGAGTATACAGAGAAAGAGTGGAAGAGGGCGAGATTTTGAAACTAAACGACAACAAAAAATGTCCCCTCCCTCTCTGCTCCCTCCCTCCTTACGTTTCTCCACCATTTGGAAGTGTTGCATTTCACGCACCTGTGATTGACAGGCAAGATAGAGTCCCCGAACCAATCAGCGATGAGATGCCCTGATTGGCCAGAAATGAGCCGGGAGCGGTCTAAAATCTTGTCTCATACAGTGGCAGGCACAGTCAACTCTAAACATATTCTCACAGAGCATTTAATTCGCTAATAGCTGATGGATGGCTTTGGAATTCCTAACAAATTACACTCAAATAATAGCTCTTAAATCTAACCTACAGCACCGGGTTTTGAATATAAATACAACACTAATCCAACAGCACATCAAAGCCATTTTGCTTATAGGATTATTTTTCTCCAAATGATGTCTTTACTGATACCAAAGGCCCCCTGTTACTGTACATTAATGTGTTATCTCTAAGCTATGGTCAAACAACAAACGGGCAATAAAGTGACTGATTCTGATTCTCAGAAGGTAAAAAAGAGAAAAGAGAAATTCTATTGATTATTTTCGTGTATTGCCTGACTGTGTCTAACTGTTGCCATTTTGTCAAAAATGTTTTTCAGAAAGTTGCCTACGACATCAATTCACCACCAATAACATCAAATCACCCCCCTCTCACCCACCCACCTGCTCAGCCTGTCTCCTCTGCATTTCAGATGTCACTTCCTGTAGGACGCTCCAGGTCTTTAAAGTAAAGTTCCAGTGAACCACAAGGAAACCACACACTCTCACAGGCTTTCAGAGACATGCAGTAGAGAAATCACTTCCCAGCTTTTGTTCTTTCACCATGTCACCATGTGTCACATTGCTAATAACACAATTAGTATCCATCCTGGCATGTAATATCTGTAATATTTCCATGTCTTTTTGTATTTTCTTTGTCTCGATGAAGACGGCCGATCTCGATGAAGATGGCCGATTACCGATTGACTAATCCATTTAGTTTTCTGAAGAAATAAATAGTTTTTCATCACAAATTGGCACTTGTAGTTTACTGAACTCATTTGTATTTATATACAACATTTATATAAATAAATACATGAGGACAAATGTGATAATAATAATCACACACGGGGACCCATGAATCCCAAGGGCCCATCAATCTCAAGGGACAGATAATGACAGTGTTTTGGCTACTGTGATTCATGCTCAAAAGTCACACACACACATACACACGCACATGCACACACGCACACACACACACACACACACACACACATGCAACACACACACACACACACACACACATACGGATATCTAGTGCACTAAACCATTATGCACACACGTGTGCACACACACACACAAACACACACACACACACACACACACGTACACAGGGCAACCTGTAGAACAAAGCCGATGAGTCACAAGCTTCGTCACGGTAATGCTCCCGTCTCCTCCTCATCACTCCAGTTGGGACGCCAACATGAGCCTGGAGGGATTGTTTCTAGAACTAGTGACTCATGGCTTCCAGTAGCCTCACCTCCACCTCCATTATTATTATTATTATTATTATTATTATTACACCACCTTCACCTCCAACACCACCACCAACTACACCTCACCTTCTCCACCTTCATCACCTCCACCTCCAACACCACCACCATCTATACACTACCTTCACCACCACCTCCTCCACCAACTACACTTCACCTTCACCACCTTCACCTCCACCACCTCCACCAGCTCCACCACCAACTATACACTACCTTCGCCTCCAACACCACCACCAACTATACACTTCCTTCACCTCCAACACCACCACCAACTCCACCATTAATTTCACCTCCACCACCGCCATCACAACCTCCACTACTTTCACCACCACCATCTCCTCCAACACCTCAACCACCACCACCATCACCACCACCTCCATCAAAACATCTCATTCCACCAGTTCACATTTGAGA
>OOFB01029588.1:0-12059 GCA_900323305.1 Trachyrincus murrayi
AGAAAGAGCGAGAGAAAGGGAGAGAGAGAGAAAGGGAGAGAGTGAGAAAGGGAGAGAGAGGGAGAGAGAGAAAAGGAGGGGGGGAAAGAGAGAGAGAGAGAGAAAGGGGGAGAAGGGGAGAGAGGGGGGGGGAGAGGGGGGGGAGAGAGAGAGGGGGGGGGGAAAGAGAGGGAGAGAGAGAGAGGGAGAGAGAGGGGGGGGGGGGTAGAGAGGGAGAGAGAGAGGGAAAGAGAGAGGGGTGGGCTAGAGAGGGAGAGAGAGCGAGAGAGGGGTGGGTGACAGAGAGGGGTGGACGAGGGAGAGAGAGAGAGAGAGAGAGAGAGAGAGAGAAAGAGAACGGTGGGCGAGAGAGTGAGAGGGGTTTGGGAGAGTGTGAGAGAGAGAGAGAGATGGGTTTGGGAGAGAGAGGGAGAGAGAGATAGAGAGAGAGAGAGAGTGGTGGGTGAGAGAGGGAGAGATGTATGGCGACACCCATCGCCTCAGACAGAATGACCGATGAGAGGATTATAGAGCGGGGCCGGTCACCATGGTGATCGCAGTTAGGGTGGCCGGGTGGCGAGGCACAGGTGACTCTCAGCCAATCACGGCCAGTGGCTAGGATGCCCCCCCCCCCGTGCGAGTGTGTGTGTTTCCCTGAAACGTTTCAGTCCATGGGATAGAATACCACGCCTGGGTTAGCTCTGCTGCTACCGGGAGATTGTTCAATTCACATTTCCATTTGTTGCAGCGAGTGGGCGAGCAGGCAGAGGCATCCTGCCAGTTCACGCCAAGAGAACAGCCGAAACCCAAACCGAATCCAGCCAAACTTTGAGTGGTCCGCTTCCCATTGTTCTTGTAATCCTCAATGTCAGCAGTTCAGCTAGTAAGAAATCTCACATTACCACGGAGACGCTGTTCAGTCCGCTCTCCTCTGTCCACTGCTCTAATGAATATTTAGTATGCATACAAATCAAGCTGGCTGAGACAGCGGCATTAACTAAAATACATTTCTGCACTCATATAGCTGCTTACCCCTCGTGAATATAGCTGTGTGTGTGTGTGTGTGTGGCTGTATGTATGTGTGGCTACTGTCTGTGTGTGTGTGTGTGTGTGTGTGTATGTGTGTTTATGTGTACTCGCATGAATTCTGCAGCGTCTGAAGGAAAGCATGTGAGGACTGGAGCGGTGGTGCAGTGGTGAACACATGAAGTAAAGGCTGATTAGTGAGGTGGTGACTGGTGAACACATGAAGTAAAGGCTGAATAGTGAGGTGGTGACTGGTGAACACATGAAGTAAAGGCTGATTAGTGAGGTGGTGACTGGTGAACACAGTAATCAATGTAAATAATTGTGCATGAAACTGTAACTTTATTAAGGGGACCATGCCGACAAAAAACAACTTGATCTAACATGTAGGTTGTTTTTTTTGTGTGTAAATTCGATACTATTTCAATTATTATTGTGCATGCTTGTTATGTTGTCGTTTGAAAGCATTTTAGTTGTGTAAAATACTGCATATAGTCACAATTTTAATATTATGATAAAGCTTTGCCCTGAGGTAATCTAACAATATTTTAAACCAGGAATCAGCTGAGGTGGTAACGTTCAGAGAAGGAGAAACCGGGATTCCTCCGGTCAACTGTTTTTAAGTATTTATTGTTTTGAAGCAGCCAAGTATTTATTCAATTATATCTTGCTCCTATGGATTTCCTTTATGACTGTGTGTACATATACATGGATAGTCAAAACTCTGGCTTCTAGTAGTTTGTGGCAAGCTTGGCTTTTTTTGAAAAGAATGACACCTGAGACAGAGATCTTAGTTTAAACAATCCTGCGCCCCATACACTGCACGACTCACGCTTGAGTCGTGGAGCTCCGAAGGGACAGCTCGGCTAGTAGAACCGTCCCATGAGGCGGCGGAGGGTCTTGGCGTTCCAGTAGTGCCCCGCACCCACCGAGCCGTGGACGATCTGGAGGACCTGGGGACAGAGCACCCGGGGCACCAGGAGCTGCAGGTCACTCCCTCGTCCGGGAGCCTACCACCTCCGATATGCCAACTCCTTGTGGAGCTCAAAGTTGCCCCATTGAGAATGGTATGCCTGCACTCCCACACGGGGCACCGTCCCGCCACCAACCAGCTTCTCACCAGTGCCAGAGTCCCTTCAGCCTCCTGCTGGCCCCACTCCTCCTGTCCCAGGCAGTAGCTGCACTCCAACGCGGCACAGGGACGCCAGGAGAGGACGTTGTTATGGTGTCATCCCGCTCTGTGCTAGATCTCGAAGTCATACCCCTGGAGGGCTTCCGGCCGGCGGGCCACCTGACCCTCTGGGTTTCAGGAGTTCAGGAGTGTGTGCTAAGTGAGTGAGGCATGGTCGGTGCGGATGAAGAAGCGGCTGCAGTGTAGGTACAGCCGGAAGTGCTGTAGTGCCAATACCACGTCAGGGCCTGGAGGTCACGCTGCTCTGCCAGGGTGAGGTCGAGGAGGTACGCCTGTCCCTCTAATGCCAGGTGAATAGCTGCTTCTCGCTAGTTGGACTTGCGAGGGGTACGGTTCTAGCTGTGTCGTCCCGTTGTACTTGGGCAGCTTAGCTGGTGTTCCAGGTGCTGTTGTGGGGCACGGCAGGCTGGGCGTGCTAACCAGTGGGAGTGGTTTGCTGACAGTGAAGGGCAGCAGGGCCTCTGTGTTTGTAGCAAGCAGGATGTTGTTGGCAGGAACACTCCTGGTCGCTAGAGGGCGCTGGGCGGCAGGAGGTGACAGCGGTTCTCCTGTCACGGCGTTGCTAACCGCTAGGGGTTGCTGGAGTTGTGGTGCGCTGGCGCCATCAGGTTGGGTTGTAAAACTCTCGTCTCTAGCGCGCTCCACTTCTTGCCAGTTTTCCCCAAGCCTGGTACGCCTCTCTAGGCGCCATTGGATCTGCCTAATGGCTTCTTCCAATTATTGGATCTCTCTCTCTCTCTCCATTCTTTCAATCCCACTTTTGACACCAACGTGGGGAGGTTGGCTTTTTCGAAAAATAATGACGCCTGAGACAGAGATCTTAGTTTAATCAATCCTGCGCCCCGTACACCGCACGACTCACGCTTGTTTATCAAACCCTTTCACACTCAACTTCAACACAAGTCACTCATGAACATAGTTGTCTGCATCACGGTTCATCAGACAGTCAGTCAGATTACAATGGTCTGTGTCACATAAACATAAAACTTATCAACACAACATTGTAACTCTGCTAAAATCCCCTTAACATAAACCTATAACACCCCCATAATCCTTTGCGCTAACAAGACAACAGCAGCGCCCCCCACTAGTCTGAGCTATCCAATTACCTCAGCTAATAGGACAACAGCGCCCCCACTAGTCTGAGCAACCAAATTACCTCCGCTACAATATTATGGTTACATGACATTGTGTTGCATAACTCATGTACATACATGTAATATGTGCTTTGTTATATTCATATATTACTAGATTATTATAATGTATATAATAATTCTGTACATATACATTCTTGGCTTGTTATGGCCTTTGTATCCACGGTCCAGTTTTATTAAAGCACAACCTACCTTTGTTATGTAATGTGTCCTCCACTGCATCTATTCACCGTAGGTCGCTTTGGACAAAGCTAAAAGACTGAATAGACTCGTCTATAATAGCCGTGTCCCTTGCTATATATCACAAAGGCTCTCCCTTAGGATGAATAGTGTTTATCTAAGAGTGACGCTACTTTGTGGATGGCACTGGGTTCATTCTCAAGGTCTCATAACAGACAAGACAGTATGTTGGACGTTTGTAGGGGGGTAGAGGGTAGGGCTGCGTTCCACTTTACTCCCATGATGCATTGCACCCACATTGGGTGATTGAGTCACATGGAGAGATGGAACAGCAGGGTCAGATATCTTCTCAGTCTCAGGGTGACACTATGTGTATAACTCTGTCATGTCTATCACTATATAAACACAGCAGACGTACTGAGTGGAACATTGCTGGAGGCATGAAGAGCAATATAAAGGGGACCTTCTGAATCGGATGTTATGTATTGACGTGAACATTTAACATGTGAATGTAAGTTACTTACCCGTTAGTTATACATGGTACACATAAGCCTGCCTCTCTCTCTCTCGCTCTCTCTGTCTCTCTCTCTCTCAGCCCAATATTTCACATTCCAGCACAATGGCAAAGACCACCGCACCAGAATTTTAATTGACTCACCGGCACAGGGGTGGAGAGAGGGATGGAGAGATGGGTGGAGAGAGGGAGGGGTGGAGAGAGAGAGGGAGGGATGGAGGAGAGAGGGCGGGAGGATGGAGGGATGGACAGAGAGAGAGAGAGGGACAGAAAGAGCAGCATGTCCCCCATTGTGTGTGTGTGTGTGTGTGTGTGTTTTTTTAAAGACACTGCATTTTTCTGATGATAATTCTAATCCCACCAAGGACCTCTCGGGCTGAACCGAGCACTTTATCTTCTGCTTCCAGTCATTCTCTCATTAAAACACAATCACAGGCCACCAACTCTAATATACCTTCAACTCCAACCCATTTCAAAGAGAGAGGGAGAGAGATGCAGATTACAGTGGCCCGTCTGTCCCTCTCTCTCTCTCTCACTCTCCTTCTCTATCCCCCCCTCTCTCTCGCTCTCTCTCGCTCTCTCTCTCTCTCTCTCTCTCCTTCTCTATCCCCCCCCTCTCTCTCGCTCTCTCTCTCTCTCCTTCTCTATCTCCCCCCCTCTCTCTCTCAGGGAACAGGGAACATAAATTCTCTCTAAATTCTTTAATCACTCTCCGAGCAAAAGGGCTTTAAAAATCCTTATTTTATTTTTTTTACATAAATCCTTGCTGAGTATGGCGATTATGATGGACCACACACGCCCACCGTGATTGGTTTGACTTTGTGTTGAAGAAGAAGGGTCTTCTGTTGTAGGTCTTGGAAGTTTATTTGAGGAGTGTGTGTTCGAGAGGAGTACGTTGACGTTGATACTTGATTGGTATTCAAATCAGGCAACGCCTTTTAATCCATCAAGTTCCAGTTTGTGTTTTGTGTCCAATAATCATGAGCTGTTGATTGTCTCTAACTCAAATTCACATTGGAAGCCAGTCTTTGTATATATGTGTAATAATAGTACAAATTCAACATGCTAGCGTTTCATTCAGTTCAAATGTAATAACGTCATGGGATAAACAGAGTGGAAAACTTTCCGTTTTAAAGTTTAGAGTTTGTGTGGCATTTCTCAGTTAAGGAAGGACCTGTGCTAGATAATAAATGGTGTAAAAAATAACATGGCTAGCGTTGTGCTGACTCAGATATTCCACTGGTCAACTAAAGTGAGAGTCCTTCTCGTGTACGGCTGCAAGAGTTGATACCACAGAAAAGAGTGGCAAATTACTAAAAACCCCTGGAGCGTGACAATAGAGAATTTGCCTTGGAATTTGGTCTCATATTTTCAAGGCTCACTTAAGCTCCTTCTGTTTTGTCATCCGTCCTTCGTCCTCCTCCTCTTCCTCTCGTCTAACCCTGTCCCTGTCTGTCCTGATGTCTGACGTCAATAGGTCCTATTATTTTCACTTTCAAAGCCGGCCTGTTGCCTAGAGAATGCCACTGATTTGACGATGAAAGGGATTGAAGGCACTTACCATGGGACCAAAGATACAGAATGAATATAAATAAAAATAGAAATTTTGTATTTATTTATTCATTCATTCATTTTAGGTCTCCTTTATATTGCATCCAGAAGAAGGCTGCAACATTTGGATCAAAGTCAAATCATTTGTCAGTTTTGATGAATTCATCGCATGCTCATCAACACCCTCAGTCTCATAACTCCTGTTTCCTTCCCTGTCGCATCCTTACCTTGTTTCCTTACCTCTTACATCCATACCTTGTTTCCTTACCTGTTGCATCTTTACCTTGTTTCCTTACCTGCTACATCCTTACCTGTTGCATCCTTACCTTGTTTCCTTACCTGTTGCATCCTTACCTTGTTTCCTTACCTGCTAAATCCTTACCTGTTCCATCCTTACCTTGTTTCCTTACCTGTTGCATCCTTACCTTGTTCCCTTACCTCCTCCATCCTTCCAGAGAGGATAGAGCCAGGAGGTCTGAGCTCCAGGAGGTCTGAGCTCCAGGGGGTCTGAGCTCCAGGGGGTCTGAGCTCCAGGGGGTCTGAGCTCCAGGGGGTTCTGCGTGGATCTGGATATTGTGTTCTCCCCTCATGCTCTCCCTCAGCCACTCTGGGATGTTTGCTTGGTGGCACGCGGGGGTCAGGAATTCAGCTCGTTAATGTGCCCTGCCCTTTCTACTGGCGGACAAAGCTGTGAGATGTAAGCGGAGGAGGGGCGTAAAAATATGCATGAGAAAGGATGAGAGAGATGTCAAAGTCAGGGCAGGCAGCTGTCATTAGACGTAATTCAGAGGCCCGTGAGCCTGCTCTCACTTTGTTCTGAAATTATTCATGCAATCTGTCAATGCTGCCATCGAGGCTTCTCCTCCCGCATGGGCTCAGTAATGACAGAAATCCCACTGCTCCCTTCTGCAAAATCCCTCACTACTCGCTATTGCACAAGTCCCAGTGTAGTGTGTGTGTGTGTGTGTGTGTGTATGTGATTTATGCTAACATGGACCTAATCTTGTGCAATAGTGCACAGTAACTGCATGAATACACGTTATGTGACGTTATGCTCCACTAGCATTGTGAACATCTTGTTCTTTTTGCAAATTTGTCTCATACAATAAAGAAAATACACACCGGTTTTATTGAATGAGGTCATTTTCATATGCTGGCATTCAGAGGTAGACTCCAGCCTCCACCACTACCTAAAAACCAGCCTCCACCACTACCTCCATCACTACCTCCACCACCACCACCCCCCATTGCTGCTGAGAAATCTCTCGGATAGCAGTTTCCATGTCGTTATTTTTTGGTGTGCAAACTACAAACGGTAAACCTTCCATAGATGTCTGAAGGCATGTATTATTCAGGATTTACCACACACAGCCCTTCACGGGTTTCCATAGCTGCACGATAAAAACACAACCACTATTTTATGAGATAAAATAACTCTATGATGAGGCGTTTCTACTCCAGTCAGTGCTGCTCCAAAGGCTGAGATTTAGTGTGGATGTTTTTTCTTCAAACTGACAACTTCCATTTCCCTTGTAGCATTTTGTTTTGATCCAGACAACACTTTAAAATGATGCATATGTGAACAAATCTCAAAGTAAATACAGATCCTGGGATCGGGCTGCAATGCATCTGATCGCCCATGTCCGCAGCCTACCTGTAGGCCTCCCTGAGCAAGGGGAGGTCCTAACCCCGACCTGCTTCTTAATGACACGAATCCAAGTCCATTCAGTATCGCTTCGGATGAAAGCATCTGCTGAAGGACTGAATGCCAAATTCATACACACATTATATGTAATGTCAGACGCAGGCCAACAAATCTACGCAAACGCAATACTATAAACACACACACACGCACGCACACGCACACACAGGAAGTTCTCTGTAAATAAACAAGAAGGCTGTATCCAACGGTGATATAATTAGCAAGCACCTGGCGAGCAGATTACCAACGCCACGGTAACCAACGCAGACAGGTCCGTCTCCATGACAGCCCCGGAACGAGACCATGTTTGAGAGACAAGGCCCTCAGCCCTCGGCCATGAGATGAGATGCTCTACCTGGTGGCAGCCAGTCTCATCTCTTTTGTGATTAGGGTCGTGGGTGTTGGTTTAGAGTGGGGCTCGATATGTATGCAGAATATAAATCAAAAAGTCTTTTGTTGGCCTAACTTCAAAATGTATATAGGGAAAAAAACCTATAGAAACGCACGAAGCACTTTGTTCTCCGGGTCGTATTGAGATTTGCCTTCCCTCTGGACACTGGGTATTGTTTTCCTTTGTTCGGGGGGACTTACAGTTATGATAAAGGACATCAGACTCTGTGGTAAATAAGATCGCATCCCCGGCCGTGGCTTCTGTGCTGTTTTCCTTCCACAAGTCTTCTTATCTCCCAGACACACCTTCTGCTTAAATCGCCATTCCTGTGAGCGCGGCTAGGAGCGATGGCCACGGGGCTATAAAATGGCCGCCCATTTGTTTATTAAGATTTTTGCTGACAGATTTTTGTTTATTTCTTTCTATCTTAACAGAGAGACACTTGGACCTTACCTTATGTTTTTGTGTTGCTTTGTTTCAGTATTTACAGTTGTGTGTAGTCCAACTTTACGAACATGCAACACATGGAAAGTGTTTCTAGAATGTCTGTCTCTTGTCAGAGAGTGTAAGACAAGGTGGTTTTCAGTGTGCCTATTTCTATTCCTTGTGATCTGCCTTCCTCTTGACGCCCTACCAACACTAAGATGTTATGATGATATGTAACAAACACCTCGTTGCACAAACAATTGATTCAATAGCTTGCATTGATATACACAATGACTTCATTGTTTGTGTGCGGGTTATTGTCAATAAAACAGCACGGACTTTAAATATGTTCATTCTTTTTAACTAAATGCTGCATTCAGTCTTTTAAGGTATTCATGAAATGTAACTTCTTTAAAAACATATCACATTCAAGGCTGATTATGTCCAAGTACGCCACACCCAACCTTTCACCTTCCATTATGCCTTCCATTACTCAGAAGGTTGTCTCCACCTGCTTTTTATTAGAATTCTGTCTCCCTCTACTTTTGACACACTCTCCCGTTTCTACTACGTGCTGAAACTTGACGGCACACTCTGATTTGCCCCCGAGCTCTCTCAGGACCGTTCAGAATCTTCCCTCTCTCTCTCTCTCTCTCTCTCTCTCTCTCTTTCTCTTTCGCTCTACCTCTCCTCTCTCTCTCTCCACCTCCCTCTCTCTCTCTCCATCTCTCTCTCTCTCTCCCTCTTCTCTCTCTCCATCTCCCCCCCCTCTCTCTCCCTCTCTCGCTCTCTCTCTCTCTCTATATATATATATATATATATATATATTTCTCTCTCAAATGCAATGTCTGTCTTTTGCTCAGTTACATATAATTTTAAGCGCACACTGGTCACTTCGACACACACACGGGCGCACACACCGACGTGCACACACACACACACACACACACACACACACACACAGCAGTATAAAAGCAGCCATACAGCCAGGTGTTGGTATCAGCAGGGGATCACTCCAAAAATCACTGAACCGTCTATCTGGAGCGACAGCTTTAACCGTCAAACATGCCAAAGGAATATTTGTCTTTTCCCGTGCCAGTTAATATCCCTAGTTGGGGTGATGGTGAGGGGAGGGGAGGGTGGGGAGGTGGGGAGGTGGGGAGGGAGCGGGGGGTGGGGCCGGGTGGGGTGGGGGTCTTTTAATTTGAAGGGGTGTTTTCCTCTTGGCATTTATCAGAAAGGCTTACGAGGCCCACAGGCTGGAGAGAGACAGAGACAGAGAGAGAGAGAGAGAGAGACAGATAGAGGATGACTGAGAGAGAGAATACATGGGAGTCATTAACCGTGACACAGTACACCTTCCAGAGCCAGGTTTCATTATCTCAGGCGCTCGCTGTGCTTTCATCTCTCTATCAGGGCTTTCTGGAAACCAGTGTTCCTCGGTGTGTCGACGGAGGCCAGGTAGCGGAGGGTACCCGGGCGGGGGGGTTTATAATCACGCCAACACACCGAAGGGATTATACCACAGCACACAGAAACACTAGCCAGCTTTATCGAAGCTAATGTCACAGGAATGAGCAGAGTCACATACACAAAAAATACACTGACGCACTCTTCTCTCTCTCTCTCTCTCTCTCTCTCTCACACACACACACACACACACACCATCTCTGAGAGAGAAGAGTCTAATCCTTCGTAGAAAAACACAAATTTGACAATTTAAGCATATCTCACCGCTCGCGCCACCTCCCCACCCATGCACAACTTCACTTGACTCTAATTCTCCACACTGTGTGTGTGTGTGTGTGTATGTGTGTGTGTGTGTGTGTGTTGGTCTTTCATGTTGTTTAAAGTAAACACAGTGCTCCTTTCTTCAAAGACAAGCTGGCTGAGTTTCTACATTTTTTGACAATCATCAACTGTTGAGATCGTGCCTCACCAGGCCAAGAAAATTCTGTGCTCCTCGTTATTTAAAACATCCTGTGTTCCTATTCGCTGCTCATTATTTAAAACATCCTGTGTTCCTATTCGCTGCTCATTATTTAAAACATCCTGTGTTCCTATTTGCTGCTCGTTATTTAAAACATCCTGTGTTCCTATTCGCTGCTCGTTATTTAAAACATCCTGTGTTCCTATTAGCTGCTCTGTATTTGAACATCCTGTGCTCCTATTCGCTGCTCGTTATTTGAACATCTTGTGCTCTTATTGGCTGCTTGTTATTTGAACATCTTGTGCTCTTATTGGCTGCTTGTTTTTTGAAGAGGCCTAGTGCTTCACAACTACTGTTAATTCATGTTGATACTCCTAGAAACTGTAGTCTGTCTGAGTCTCTTTATCGAACAGCTAAAACTAAAACGATTATTTTGCTGTGTGTTATGTATGAAGCAGAAGTTTATGTATTGCTGCCCTTCTTGGCCAGGTCTCTCTTGAAAATGAGATTTCTACTCTCAAGGGACTAGCCTGGTCAAATAAAGGTAAAATAAAAGTCTTACTGGGCAAAACATCACCATAAACTATTCGCACATTTTGTGGATATAAATGTGTGTTTCAACCCGGTTAAACGCAGTAAGATGTTGGATAAACTAAGGACATTCATGCATAGCTTCAAATGTCTGTTCCAAATCCAGAAAGTAGGAAGCGTATGTTTTGAACGTGATGCTATTAGCAGCGCGGCAGAGTAGTTTATATCACAGAGTGTCAGGCCACAGATTTGTTCCTATGACAACGGAGTTGCACTCATCATGCCGTCTACCTCTTTGAGCTGCTCTACCAAACCTTGTTATTGAAAATAAAAGATGCATGCATGCAAAACGCACATGAATATTCAGTGCGATTCCTGTATCATGCCTAGCATAAGCCAATACTTGAAAACAAATGTCACTATAGTTATAGTGAGGGTGTGAAGCACTCTGACAAACTGTAAAAGGGTTCTTAACGCACTGAAAGGCTCCTCATTCAGCTTACAGTCACCACATTTACATGTGCATGCCTGCCATTAGTGTACACTTAGGAGCAGCATAAACATGGAAACATATGCACCAGGCACGCACGTGCACACACACCCGTCCACACCCGTGCATATGCATGCAGAAACACATGCACACAAACAGATGCATGCATTCACGCATGTGGTTGCACACACATGCACACACATATGCACACACACACACACACACACACAGCCGATTCACCTCGTTTGATAACTCTTACAAAACGGCTGTCACCCATAGTCAGTCATAAGCGAGCACGGAGTCAGTGCAAGCAGATGGATCAATTTGCCACAGAAAAGCCGTGGTAGTCTTCAAATGTAATGTGCTTTGATGTAGACGCTGAGCTGCATTACACAGTCCGGCCGGAGTGACTGAAAACCCTTTTTGTCTGCCTGCTTCACAGGGCCGTTTTTAGCACATGAAAACATCTGGGGTTGAGCCCAAAGGTAAGCAGGGGGGTCCGGAGGAAAGAAAGCTATTTTGTTGCCTAAAACCCCAATTCTAACACTTTTTGAGATTGATCGAAGGATTAAAATCACTGAACAAGTTTGCAGCCGAGTCGAGTAAATGACTTTTAATTTCCGCCACTCTCCTCATTCACGTTAGTACCATGCTCTCCTCGCACATCCTCTCTTCTTCCTTTCTCCTCTCTCCTTCCTGTCTTCTGTTCTTCCTCTCTATATTGTTGATAAGTAATATTGTTAAGTAGCCTACTCTAACTTTAGTTCAGGTAGCACATAATTAAAAGAAAGCAGATAAGATTTGTATGTTTTTTTTCTGCTGACACAAGATTGATCCATGTCAGCTTATGAGTTTACAAGCTAATATCACACAAACACACACACACACACACACACACACACACACACACACACACACACACACACACACACACACACGCACAATTAAGCCTATAGTGAGTGACTTGAGTGTTTTTATGGCTCTGTATGTAAC
>OOFB01029588.1:19076-35320 GCA_900323305.1 Trachyrincus murrayi
GTGCTGAACCAGGATGTTGTATCTAGCAACTAACTGTTCTTTAAGCAAAGAAAAGCCTGATATCAGGAGCCTTCCTCTTGTTCTCCCCAAAAATCTCAAATGTCAACTACATGCCCACCGTTATTAACAGACAAATCTGTTAAGCCACCGGCGGTGAGGTGTGTGTGGATGTTGATGGCCGCGTCCGAGAGAGGGTTAAGCTTCTCGGACACTTATAGTACAACACCCCCGTGTGTGGCGCATTTCATACAGCCTACAACATCGCTCATTATAACGCTCATACACAACGACGGTACTAGCTTAAAAAAAACGAGCACAAAGTTGGCGTGAGCCGTAACCATGGGGATAACACGTCCCCCCACTCCTTCCTAGAACTCTTAGCCCAAAACTGATTTTTAAAAATTTGTTCGAATTCGAGCTGAAACAGGTTCACTCACTTCAACGGCTGCAAGCTACCCACTGATGAGTTGCAGGGATGTGTGTTGTAGAGCTAACCAATGGTAAGGTATAGGAGAAAACATGGAGTGGATTTCAGGGCACCATGTATTTCAGCTGAACAAGTGGAATAGGGATTGGAGGTGAGCTTTTAGGCATTATAAGTGTGTGTGTGGGCGTGTGTGCATTCGAGCACATGTACATACGTGCATGTACAGACGAGAGAGAGAGGTAGAGTGATATAGAGAGAGAGAGAAAGAGAGAGAGAGACAATTACCCCTTGCCGTGCTGGTAGCTGCACATGCCAAACTTCTTGGTGCCCGTCTCCATGCAGCGGCGCATCATCAGCCGGTAGCGTGGCTCGAAGATGTGCAGCGGGCAGCGCACGCCGGGGTAGGCCACCGTGCACACGAAGATGGGGATGTCCTTGGTGAGGCTGGAGCGCACGAGACAAGAGATGGAACAGAGGAGGATGGGGAGAACGAGGAGGAGGAGAACGGTAGGGTTATGAAGAAGAGGCGTCTCAATATTTAATATCGCATACATTTCAATACTATTGAATACACTGTTGATACAAATGTATATCGCTTTTTATTTTATTGTAAATTCATGTAAATTCATTGTGGAGTGTGTGTGTGGTTGGTGGCTGGTTTAAGCAGCCTCACCTGGCCTGAGTCAGGCTGATTAGACTCTGGGGCTGCTGGGTGAGGCTGCATTCATGTGGTGCCTTGAGGAATCAAGGCCCACTGGTTAAACCAGCTGCCACCACAGATACTCAGGAGGGGCGCGGACATGTCAGCAGTTACCACCTGCTCTGCTGGTAAAACACTACCAACTCTGCAATTAACCGGTTTCTTCACAACACCTGCATGTGTCTTGGTATCGGAGGAGGACAGAAAAGCCACTGCAGTGGCGTGTGGCAGGGTCAACTGCTACATTCATATTTTTAGTTGGTCCTACTTGGAGAGTTCAGCCAACTCTGCGTCATCGATGCGTTTCCTCTCAGCCAGCTGGGAGGGGAAGAGGTGGGCCATGATGTCCTGCAGTAGCACCGTGCTCCTGAATCTCCTCTCCTCAAAGTACTGCAACCATAGGGAACACACAGACAGGTGTCAGCTGTTCTGATGAAGATTGTGATCGTAATAACAAGTGATATATTGATAGAATGATGTAAATGATGTACACTAGATGATATGAGAGCGGTTGGCCCCCCAAGAGGGACTTTTGAGGGTTATTTATAGTTATTAATATAAAAGAAAATCCGGTTCAACTGATCCCAGATTGAGTGAACTTCTTGAAATCAGCTGTTCTGAAACCGAAAATCCGGAGTTCTGGTTTAAGCTTAAACATATCCTAACCTGCTACTTGAAACAGGCCCCTGCACATGAAATAAGAACAACAACAACCAAACCTCTTGCAGGGGCTGCTTGCAGAGAGGACAGCGGAGGTTGTGGTCCAGACTCCTCTTCACACAGTTCTTACAGAAGGTGTGACCACAGGGGGTGGTGACCGGCTCGTGGAACAGCCTGAAGAACAAGGAGAAGCACGTAGAGTTAACCACTGTCAACCAAAATGCACATCGAATAAACATCTTCATTTTGGACGTGTCGTGTCACTCATGCAAGGCACTGAGTTTGTATGCTGCTGCAGCAGAGTTAGTGAGCGGAACGCTAAACCAATATAGCTTGCGTAACCCAGATCGCTGCTAGCAGCTAAGACGCGTGATACGTGATTGGTTAGAAGGATGATCTCTGGTGAACCGACCTGATGCAGAGAGGACACTCAAAGTCGCTCACAGAAAGTACAGACAAGGTCTTCTCTCGCCCTTGACCACGACAGCCTGCACAGACACAACACTGAGTCTGAATACAATACAATACAATACAATACAATAGTGTAGAATTAAATTTGAATTGAAATATTTCTAAATAGAAGTTTAGCCAGTAAGTTAATACAAACACATATGGTATATAGATATCATTAAGTACAAATGCAATGTACATATATATCATATACACACTTTACATACACGTATGCTGTCTGCAATTGAAGTGCAGTGTAATTAAGACGGGAATTACATTTAATTGAGCGGAAATATTATAGTATGAGGCAATGTCACAATTGCTGAAATGCATTGTGATAACATTAGATGCACATAACAAAGCACAACATCCTGTAAGTGGCTGATGATGATTATTCATAACCGAGGTCAGCTTTATTCGCATTCTCTGCTTTCTTTGCTTGTTCTGCTTGCTTGCCGTCCTTAATGATGCGACACTGGGAGTCATTAAGGGATTTTTCAAGTGTATGTGTATGTGTGCGTTTCCAGTGTGAGGTTTTTTTTACCTCTCCCCAGAGCATCGTCCTTCCTCATCATCATCATGGTGTCGTCGTCTTCATCAGGGGTGGGCAGGAAGGAGACGGCTTGGCAGAGACTTAGACAGCACTCTGTACTGCTGTTGGACATCACTCTGGAACCCTGACAGACAGGCGACACAACAGAATAAGTATTTCTTTAATAGTTCACCAAGTAGGTAAAACCTGCATTAATATCACCTTTTCACTGTGGTCATCGCTTTTGTTCAAAAGTAGATTTTTTTTCTCCTCCACAGACAGAAAATATCCTCCTACTACATGTATTATCACTATGATGTGTGTTATACTGCAGAATAAAACAAAGAAAAATAAATACATTTACATTTCGACTTTGACATCCCTGAGCCTTGGTGTGGATTTGATTGACTTGATTTTATTCTTTGAGATTCCGAATTACTTTTTTGAAACAAAATGTGCTGGCTACAGGACACATGGGTCACACCACTAGCATCCCGGGGTATCTGTATCATCTCTGGACGCACCACAACCCTCCTCATGGACCCTACCTGTCGCGTGGATCTCTTCCCGGCGCCCTGACCCTTGCCCCCCGTCCCCCCATCCAAGTTCAGGGACCCCTGGGAGCCACCGGCTTCTTTCAGATACTCGGAGAGAAACTGCAGGATGTGCTGCCCCTCCTCCGGCATGGCCACTCCCTCTGCGGTCAATATCTGGGGGGAAAAATTACATCATATAACCACATATGACCACCACGAATAAATCAATCCTGAAGGATTTTCTTGTTGTTTGTCACGCAGCCTCGAGGAAGATTTCTAGATTCCCATGTCTCCACTTGCGCAGGTTAAATGTGTAAACCGAAACTGAGCTTTTTTTTCAATATGGTCATCTGATGAATGTGAAAAAGGTCAAAAAGCAGATGCCATGCTGCTGTGTGGAGATGCAAGATGTATATTTCTGAAAACAATGACGTATAGTTGATCCAGAGACTGAAAATGTTTGATTTATCCAGCATCATGTGGACTTATTCTGTGTTTGTGGCTCTTATTTCAACAAAATTGCATCACACTTTGTGTTACATTGTGTTAAAATATAAACGATAAGGTTGATATCATCGCGTCGAACTGCTAGTTCTCAAAGATTGTAAAACAAGTAGGCCTAAGTTTGCGTAACTCCATTGTATAACTGCTGACACACACACACACACACACACATTTGCTAGCCTCTGTCTTTCCATTTTAAACGGACCTTGTGGTGAGCTAGTGAGCTCGGTTGGTTAGTTCTTGGTCGGTTCTAACCTTTCTTATCTGGCTCTTGGCCGGGACAAAGTCGGCCCAGAGCGTGAGGCATCGGTGGAACTGGGCGAGGGCTTCTGTGGGACGGCCCATCTCCTGCAGCGTATTCCCTTTGAGGAAGAAGCCCTGGAGAACGTAGAGGAAAGAAGTCTAATATATAAGATACAAGATGAATACTGGAAGAAAACGGTCAAAGCAGAAACAAGTACAAATACTTTGTTGAGCATAAATTAGTAATACATTAAATTAGAACCGAAATGAGTACATATCTGCACCTGGTAATATACTATATTATACTATATATATATACTATATAGACAGACAACTGGTGACGTTTAACTCCACTCTTTTAGCTCAATACACTTAACTTTGCAGAGTGTGTGTGAGATGGACCGCCTATCAGCGTACATGCGTTTGATTGGACCGCGTTAGCGGTCAGCTGATAGGCGGCATATTACTAGAGTGTCCCGCCAGAACTAGCTACAACAGAAGGTCAACAGAAGTTAAGTCAGTTGAAGAACTGACAGGTGAGCTAAATCCAACCATAAGATTCGCCAAGATCGATGCGCGATGGATCAACAGTTGTTGACTTATGACTTGATTTGCACAATTGAGGACACTGGTGACAGACTGCATACACAACAATGCCATGTGGTGAAAGTCTCTCACCTCTGTCCAGTTAGGGTGGAGAGAGCAGAGGTCGCCCAGGTCACTGAGGGCATCCGAGTGGCGTGTCAGCCCTGAATTAGCTTCTGCTCTGTACAGCTTGAAACCCCGATCATCTGGAGCTAAAGGGAGCATGCCCCGAGGAGACAAAGATCATGTGAGCAGTTTGTTCCACCCCAAAAAAACACTGGTCTATCAGAGGTTTGGAGGTGGTGTAGTTTGGAAGACCCAACAATACTGTCACTGTGATAGTACGCTCTATAAATATACTTGAATTACTTAACCTCCCACATGCTAGACAAAGCCAGCAATGTGCACAATATATATAGGCCTAGCCTATATTATTAAGTGGCTGAATTGGTCGGTGTTGTATTGTTTGGCAATGATTTAAATAGCTTTACCTCCTCGATTGCAACAGCTCAATTCTGTGTTATCAAGTTTGTATTTGTATATATATTTTTTTTTTATAATGCTTGCTCATAAGGGGGGGGGGGGGTTATCTCAGGCACAAGTTAATCATCAGCGAAATCCAGATGCAATCAATGCAGGAATTGGGTCAGCATTTTAGTCTCCTCCCATGTCTCAACACTTGTCTAGTGTATATAACACATCCAGGGCACAACACATCCTGGGCTCTCCGCCAGAGACCGCTGCGGTTAGTCGCACATTTAGTAGATATGTCCAAATCAACGTTGTCTGTATTTAAACAACACAAGCGCTATGCAGTCTTTGCTGATGTTACATTGCATAAGGCCAGCTAGAACAACGTGTTACACAATAACGTATCCTTAATTCCGTGCGTCGCACAACATTTGTACCTGGATGCGCTCCTCACCTAAACGCACAGCCTCGTCCGCGATCCTCAAAGCCTCCGTGAACTCGCCGGCTTTCAGCTTCTCCTGGATGCAGCGCTTCATCCGCGTCTCTCGGGGGTAGCACTTCTCAACCACGCCGAGTAGCAGCACGTTGCTGTTGTTGGTGCTTTTCGTGTCTATCTGCTGAAGTCTCTCTTTGCACACAGGACACTTAGACGGGAGGTACTCGACGCATCTGCGGCAAAGCGAGTGGCCGCAGGACAGGGTCGCAGGTTCGGCCATGAGCAGCTCACACACCGGGCAGCCCAGCAGGTCCATGGCTGTGTTGTTATGTCACTCAACGAAACCGCTCCACCGGTTATATTATGAGCTGGATCATCAATTTAGGGTATACGAAGTCGATGATTATTAGAAAGCAGTGGTTGACATCGACATTTCAACGAGTTAAATAAAACACGTTATTTATAATAACAACACATTATGCAACTCATTAGTCCCGTGTGTATACTCTGCTGTAAGTCTAGCCTACTGCTTTTTTTCTTTCTTTTTCTTTACTGACCTCAACTGTTCGGTAACGTGTCCCAAAACTGGCGTTGTCCTTGTAGTCCAACTTTGGCTTTACTTACAGATGAATGAATAGACGTTATCCATTCCCAATCGCAACTCTGGTCTCTGATCAGACATACATACGGAGCAGAGTAGCAACCCCCCCCCCCCCCCCCTGAGTCTCGTCCGTCCGTCTCCCTTCTCGCGGTCCCGATCTCCGTGCACTCCACACAATTATACAACACAGCTTCAGGTTTGCTCTGTTAAAATTAAATGCATGTTTAGTTTCGCTTGGAATACACCGACAGCCCCCAGTGCTAGGTTACATACCGGGTGCCCATTACATTACATAAATAATAACGTGTCACGTGACACCAGAGTAGACGCTCTGATTGGAGGAGAGCTCTGCGTACGACCCTGTTGTGAAACATACAGATGGCAAGTTTCATAACTTAGCGCTTTATGTATACTGCTTACGTAAACTATTGCCAATTGTAGAATTGGTGAATAAGTAGTGGATTGTATTCAATAGAGATTTTATATTTCGTTATATTAAAGGATAATAAAAACAGCCAAAACAACTAAGTAGACCTACTGTCCTAGAAATCCTATTAAAAAAAACTCCCCTACTGCAAATATGATTTAAATGGTGATCAATGTCCTTTAAGCTAAGAGAAGTAGCTTGACATCTTAATTTCACAATTGTAAGTCACTAATATTCAAAACTGCTAAGGGTTGAAATAATTGTTTACACCTGTGTACCTGGTGTGTAAAAGTGCCACTAAAAATAAAAACCCAGTTATTAAGAGAATACATTTGTATATTGTAGCCATTTGCCTTCTGTTCAAACAGACAGGTCACCATCTTAAGTATTGGTGCCAGACTGCAAGCTGGGTCTCATTGTGTGAATGTAGAACACCATGTAATATGCTTAACAAACAGTACAAATATGAATGCTGAAGTTAGCCCTCTGCCACGAAGCAACATTCTCAAATACCTGCCATTGACAATGAGACAGCAAAGGTTTATAGGCAATATTTGTGAAAACACCAAATGTGTAGTTCGACCACATACATCGACATTTGATTTATTAAAATGATCCACCGGCATTTTATGAAATAGCATACAGGATTTAGAGCATGCCACCCTTTGAAAATCATAAACTGTGGCACGAATTGCACGGGTGTACAATATGTTTCGCAGCAGTTGCAGTGTTCTTTTATTAGCACTTCTTATTTAATCCACAGAAGAAAGAAAATCAGGCCACAAGGCAGACATTAGCTTATCTCACAAGGATTCAATTAGATTTTACATCGGTTCATTCCATGCTACTGTGTTCAGATGGGTGTATCAGATCATTTGTATTGAGGTTTTATGTTATAGAACAAATATTATGTTTTGAACCCCAAGGATTATGGAGTGCAGTCCAACTATGCATGTTATTATGTTTGTTGGTTTTTAATACAAAAGGATACAAACCATCCCAGTTGACCTACAATGTACATGAGATGACATGCCCTTTGGAGGGATCCAACCACTTACATTAGCTGGTTATATTTTAAGAGCTCCTTTATATTCAACGGTATATGAAGGGGCTCGAACAGAAATACCATTCAATAAAAATCTGTGTAGTGGAACTGTTGAATAATTTACGAATGTACTTTTATTGGAGAGTCGTTGCCAGGAACTGGAACCATTTCAAGCCTTGTGTCTCATCTACTGAAATGTTAAAATATTACAGTATATTTTACATGATAACCTCAAACATCATTAAAAAAAAAAATGGAATAAAAACAGAGGAAAGAAAGAATCCGAAGACTTAATACTATATACAGACACAAACAACGAAAACAGAGCAGTCCTCACACACAGCCAATCAACGCAAGAGTCAAGCAATCTCATCTATGATACTGCACATAGCAGCATCTTTGTCCCACACTTTGTCCACCTTGGAGGCCGTTGTCCTCTTGTCCTCCTGGCTAGCTGCCGCAGAACTCGCCCCTGCCTCTTCTATATCCATAGGTTCCGATGTTAGTCTGGGTGCCTGGCCAGAGCCGGCAACAACAGCTGCCGTGGACCCATTCTTTGATCCCTCGCCTACCCCGTTTGGGCCCTCCATTTGGGGCAAGTCATCGGGCAGGGAGGCCAGGCAACCCTGGATCATCTCAACCACCCTCTCGAGGTGTTTCTGGAACCGTTCGGCCGTCTCCAGCCTCTGTCTCTTCTGCACCTCCATCATCACTCTCAGAGTCTCCCTGGCCTGGTGCGGTCTGTACTCGTTGATGAGGTGGTGCATGTGAACAAACAGCAGCTTAATGTCCTCCAGCTTCTCCTCGCGCTTCAAGCTGCCGGGGCTTTTGATGAGGATGTCGAGTAGGTCCAGGAAGTTCACCAGTATGGACATGTTGAGCTTTTTCAACTCCCGCTTGTGGTCGAACTGCATGGGGTGGAGCCGCTCGATGCCCTGGCTCTCCAAGGGCCGGATGATGAGGTCATCACATTGGAACTGGTTGCCGAACATCATGTAGCTGTCCCTGATGGGCGGAGGGGGCTTGGGGGCCAGACCCTTGCGGATGTTGTCATCTGTGTACTCCTTTATGTACTGCATGGGTGGTGGCGGCAGGGCACTCACCTGCTGTGGTTCACCCATGATGGTGACCTAAAAGACCGAGATGGAAGATGTAACAGCAGTTTTTAGTTAGTTATTGCTATATCTGAGGTCTGTCAAAATCAGACATGGGCTTAGCAAGGGGTAGCGTAGCGCCTTGCTGAAACATCTCTGCCTCTATTTTAACATCGTTTGGGTCATATTCACAATTGCATTCTCCCCTATAGCCGAGTTGTAACGCAGATATATTCAAAACATAAAACATGTTAATTACTGAAGTCCACAGACGATTGATACTTCATTTGCGAAATCCTAGCCTACCTCATAGAAAGAGCTATAATGTGCAGTTAGTATGAGCCGACTACTGTAATCGTCAACTATAAAGGTTTGATTATAACTCCAACCGTTTATACAAACCAAACGCAACATATTTTTAAACAGACACGATTAAGATTACTTGAAGAAATGAATGAAAACGAATGAACGTATGTAGCTAGCATTGGCTAAGTAGCTCCAATGTATCATTAGCTAGTAAGCCTTAACTTAGCCGGGGCTAATGTTTGACAAATCAACCACATCTTAGACATGCGCAATTGCTCACCAGCGTATCAACAACATATGAAATATAAGTTTAACTCACCTATGAAACGAACCTCTGTCGCCGACTTACTTATAGGTTTAATTAACAATATCCACGATTATGATCCAGCATTAGCTAGCTAACGCTGATTGAACAACATATGTCTGACGGTTCTTCTTCTTCATTCGTTTATCGGCGGATCAAAAACTAACATTAAAGGTGCATACCGCCACCTACCGGAGTGTGTATATAACTACATTATATCCTATTTACTGTTCCTGATTGATACGCTTAAATAGCGCTCTTCTGACCTCTCCTACTTCTTCTCCTCCTGTGCCCAATATCCCACCCAGATCCCATCCACGTCCAGTCTCCCTCACTCTATTGCAAAATATTTCCATCTCTATATTATATATTGGGCAATTGAATAATACATGTTCTACATTTTCTTTTACATTACACTGTGTACACTTACTATTATCCCGTTCTATCTCTATCCCATCTACTCTAACCCATTCCTTTTAACTATAGATTTCCCTTCTCCCCTGCCATATGTTGTCGATAGGCTAACTATATCCTTTTTAAACATTTCTGGAATTCATATGTATTCCAATCCCCACATGGTTGCTTTCTTCTTTGGACCCATCTATATATACACACATAGTTATAAAAAATATTTTTCACATATAAACTTGAAAAGCGCCCAATCTCATTTGTTTTCCAGTCTTTCTTCTTCTCTAAAATATTCATGTCTATATTTATCTCAGGGAACAACCACTGTGGGACATTGCTTATATGGGTAGATTGAATATCATTTAATCCATATTCTTCTGCTTTCTTACCAATATTCCATCCAAAACCTGGGTTTTGAATCGTACGTCCCAACATTAATTTATTATCGACTGTCCACTCGTACACCACCCAGAATTGCCTCTGTTCAAACTCTAAATAACCTGATACAATCTAGAAATATGGTGGCTATATGGAGACTGCAACACTCAATGGACAAATATTATAATAATTGTTCCCATGTCCATAGGTCATACACAAGAATTGACGATTTCTTAGTAGACTCAAAATACTAAATACCATAACATATTGATATCGGACCATAGCCCTGTGTCACTACAGATGAAGCTATCCACACCCAAACGCAGCTACTGCTGGCGCTTTCCTTTGCTGCTCACCGACTAAGATTTTAATAACTATGACATAATGGATAATGAATTCCTTGAGACTAACGATACAGGGCAAGTGTCTGATTCCGTACTTTGGGAAACCCTCAAAGTTGTTATGAGAGGTCACATCATTTCCTTTGAAGCTTTAAAGAAAAGGGAACAATGCAAACGTCTTGTGGAAATTGAGAATACACTACCAGCCATTGAAGAATCTTATAGAAATTCACTGTCCCAGGCTGATGACAATAAGATCTTGAACTGGAAATATGAATATAACTCTATAAGTGGAAAGGTTAGCAACCCAAAAGACTGTTTTGGCTGCAAATTTTACAAAACATTTCAAAATATTATCGCCCCAATTTTGCTCAGAATGATTAATGACTCAATGGAAACAACAGCTTCCCAAATTCCCTGTACGAGGCAAATGGTTCGTGGTTTATATATAGACACAAAGTTTGCTTAATTTGCTTTCATTTGAATAAAAATCACACTTCTTCCGCTGCCTCCAAATTAGACACTATGTCAGAGAGTTTTTTAATATATTTGAATGGACTGGAAATCACCCTCTCCTCCGTGCTTTCGGAGGTGGCTCAATGAAATAGTCACAATCATACGTATGGAGAAAATACATGTCCTATTCGTGTTTGATCGAAAGTATTTATAAAGAAAATATGACTTTTTAGAATGATGGTTGCCTATCTGTGTGTGTGTGTGTGTGTGTGTGTGTGTGTGTGTGTGTGTGTGTGTGTGTGTGTGTGTGTGTGTGTGTGTGTACATGCGCCCATGTGTGTGTTGTGACTGTCATTGCGTTTCTCACCTTAACTCCAGGATGTGGTTTAGAGAATATATGCCGGAAACTCACACAGTACTCATCACTCATCACTGTTGTTGCTTTCTCCTTCTCAGTCTCTGTTTCTCTCCACCACCTCCCCCCCACCCTCGACACCGTTTATGCGTTCTCTTTTCCTTTTAGTTGGTTGAATACCAGTTTACTATGGACGCCAGGGTTATCTTAAAGGGAACCATGATCAAAAAGTCCCAGCAAAGGAGAAGAACATCTCCGTGCAACTATAAGGAGAGATTGTTTGTCTTAGACACGCAATCCTTGAGCTACACAGAACGGCGACCCGGGGTATGTATACACTCGTCCATTTTTCGTCTCACGTTGGATCTCCATTCCAACTGTATACTGGCAGCTTGAGAAAGAGCACACCTGTGATGAAAGTAACTCCTTGTTGTTTTAGAAAAAGCCTATTCTGAAAGGTTATATTCAGCTGTCGGAAATAAGGTGTGCGGAGATTGTATGCAGCAATATCCCGATACCATGCAGCAATAAGTATCCTTTTCAGGTAAGTTAGCCCAATTATTAATTTCCCAGAAAACAACAAATCGCCATGTATTTTATGTTCAGAAAAAAACCTCTATGGGGTTGTGATCCATAAATGTCTCCACAGGTCTTTCATGACAACCTCCACCTCTACATTTTTGCTCCAGATAACTACTGTCGTCAGAGATGGGTCAGGAGCCTCAAAGAGGGTAAGCAGCGTTCGAGCTTCAGAACAATGTCAAAACAAATGGGCATCTCATCATGCTATACTGTGGCGTGGCTCTGTTATCGTTCGACTCAACTGGAAATTCTCTGTGTTCTTGATATAGAGATAAAGCACAATAACTTGGTTGTAAAATACCATCCAAATTTCTGGATGGGTGGGAGATGGCAATGCTGCCACCAGACAGAGAGACTGGCAGCGGGGTGCAAGGAGTACAGTCCCGAGCCTAATGGTTTGTAATCACCAGTTTTCCCGTGTTGCTACGTAGGTTTGACCGTGTATTATTCTATTGTGTATTATGTTTTTTTGTTGCCATTATTAAAATATCCTCTAAAACCCTGGGGGTCAATATTACATTGATATTCAACCGACAAAGTCTGATTGCGTCTTATGTTACTCCACAGGTACAAAGCTTCCTGAAATACCAGAATCCGCAAATTCAGAATGGCTGGTACACAATCCTAATCCTTAACCACTTTCCAACTCAAATGTACTTTTCCAAATGTTCTCAAATGTTAAAGTAAATTTTCTTTCCTTTCCCTCCCTCCCTCCCTTCCAGGGGTTTCCACATGTTCCTCGAGCGAGGCTCATGGTGGCGCTCCAGGACTACACTCCCCAGGGACACACTGACTTGCCTCTTCAGACAGACCAGGAGTACACCATGATCGACAGCTCACGCCCCGACTGGTGGGCCATAGAAGATAACATGGGGTAACGACTGAAGAAGAAAAAAATCACCATATCTCTCTATTCGACGCACATCTTAACTGAGTGTGTTATTTTTCCCTGTCTCTGATAAGGAATCAAGGCTTTGTTCCCTGCACCTACATTGCTGAAAAGTGTAGCAGAAACTTTGACAGATTTGAGTGAGTTCCAGTAGTGTATTTTCTCCATCTCTCAAACTAAATGGACAAATGCACTGCTTCACTTTAACATGACCTCGTGTTCTCATAGATGGTACAACAAGGACATAACTCGAGTGCAAGCAGAGGAGCTCCTGATGAACGAGGTAAAAGACGCGTTAGAGCAATCAGTTTTAGCCAAATGAGGCGAATAGACTGCCACGTACACGCAAGTTTTAACGTGACTTAACGTGACGTAAGATCTATGGTGATATGACGTTTTCAATTCAAATGTCAGTCAGAAATGTAAGCCGTTTCCCATACTTCAGTAATTTGGTGATTGATCCACAATGGGTCAATGATAATGTACAATAGTGACTGCTGGCTGCTGCAGTAGTGCTGTGAATTGAAACTGAAAGCAACGGATGGATTTGTTTTTAAGGGGAGAGAAGGTGGCTTCATGATGCGGGACTCCAGGCACGCAGGCCTCTACACGGTTTCAGTGCTCACCAAAGCACCCGGGTAATCGCACTCTCCTGCCACTCTTCACTCCATGCCTCATGATCTGTGCTCTCTGAAATAATGTTTAAAAAACGTGTGTAATAATCTCACTAAGGTATATATATGTATATACTATATTTATATATAGGCCTAGTTTTTATGGCATGTTGAAAGATATAATGTACTTTATTAATCCCAGAGGGGAAATGTGGGTGTCACAGCAGAAGTACACGATAGTAATAATAAAGAAATGATATTTTTTAAAATAAGCAGTAGATTTAAATAGAAATGCATTCTTTTCTCCAAACCGTAGTTATTGTTAAATGTCATATGCACTTAACTTTATTTCACATTTAGGTTTAATGAAAATGCATTACTATACTTACTATATTGCAGTTATTCATAAACAAATAATACAACAAAGTGTGTTCTTATCCACATTCAGGTCTAATGGGTTGAATAATCCCAGAGTGAAACACTATCAGATCAAAGAAACCGAGGCAGAAGGAGAAAAAAGGTTTTACTTGGCAGAGAGGCACCCATTCAACAATATTCCCCGGCTCATTAATTACCATAAACTAAACGCTGCAGGTAAGCTAGCTAGCTGCGTAATGTCTTTACATTTATTTAATTTTCCTAATGTACCTACGATTATGGAACTTCATAAAATACTTTACCTACCTCTTGTCTGTATCAATGGGAATTATTCTCATAAACCAACATAGTGTTTAGTTTTTTTTACTAAATACTCAATAATTCTGTGACTATATTACTTTGGTGTAATGTGTTTGTGGCTTTATTGTTGTGTGTGTGTGTGTCCGTGTGTGTATGCATACATTGTACATTTGAAAAACGTGTTGGTATACTTATATTTACAGGTCTCATCACACGTCTAAGAAGGCCAGTCTCCCAAAACAGAAATTCAACCAACAACCCTTTCAATCACAACAAAGGTCAGAAATTTGTATTTTTTAATTTTATTATTGCATCTTTATTGAATCATACTTTAGTGTACTTACAAGGCGTTTCAATCAAGACCAAGTGTTGTGCCACGTCTCACATAGTAGATACAATAGTTTATATTTTTGTATGTAATCCAGATATAAAGCTTCGAAAGTAATGATTTGACAGCCATGTAGTTAGGTAGAGCTACCATCAAGATTGCAAGATCCCCCAAACGGATAGCAACATAGGAGTACACACTAGCTTCATATTTGGGTTTGATCTAAACCCGGTGTGTCTTCACCACTTCACCCGGAAACGATCTACTGCAGAAAGCATGAGTCTATAGATAATATGCCTGACAAGTAGAGGGAGTGTGAATGATAATGTAATCTACAAAACTTTAAAGATAAACAGCTTTAGTTTATCTTTAATAGTAGGTGATGTAACCCAAAACGATGGGTAACCATGAACCATAACTCATGCAACAACAACAACAACAAAACAAACAACAACTAACTGACAATTGATTCATACTTTCTCCCTTGTAATGCAGCCCAATGGGAGGTGGACCCTGGGGAGCTGGTCCTGGGGGAGGAGCTGGGCAGTGGTCAGTTTGGTATGGTGCTGGAAGCCAGGTGGAGGGAGAAGAAGGTGGCCGTGAAGATGGTGAGGGAGGAAGCCATGTCGGAGGACGATTTCATTGAGGAAGCCATGGTTTTGACGTAAGTAGACTGCGGTCGTAGTTCAGTTAGATCGATCAGTTGATTTTGGGCCTGCAGCCTGTGTACTGTGTGTGTGTGTGGGAGCTAATCTGCACTCTATCCAGTTTTTTTTTTTCTTCAAACCTGGTCGTGCAGAACTTTCTAGTTAGTAGTTGCTCTAATATTGATTGTGTGTGTGTGTGTGTGTGTGTGTGTGTGTGTGTGTGTGTGTGTGTGTGTGTGCGCGCGGGCACATGTGTGTATGTGTGTGTGTGTGTGTGTGTGTGTGTGTGTGTGTGTGTGTGTGTGTGTGTGTGTGTGTGTGTATGTGTGTGTGCGTGCATTTGCATTTGCATTTGCATGCATGCATGCATGCGTGTGTATGTGTGCATTTGCACGCATGCATGCATGTGTGTGTGTGTGTGTGTGTGTGTTAACAGGAAGCTGTCTCACTGTAAGCTCGTGCAGCTGTATGGCGTGTGCACCCAGCGCAGACCACCGTGTCTGGTGCTGGAGCTGCTGGAGAACGGCTGCCTCTCAGACTACCTGAGAGCCAGGAAAGGTCACCTCTCCCCCGCCATCCTGCTGGGGATGTGTCTGGACGTCAGCGAGGCAATGGCCTACCTGGAGAGTTCAATCATCCAGAGATCTGGTAATTATTAAGAATTATCCGCCAGGCAGGTGTGGTGTTGATTAGCCAACACGCTCCTATAGTGACCTCACATGTGGGAGTGTCCCCCAGACGTATGATGGATAGATCAGCCTGTCAGCTGGCACAGTCCACTAGGTAGGCTGGGAAATCGATCTATCTATCATACATCTGGGTGTCACTGTAGGGTAGATTTTGAAATGGCTTGTAATCTACATCACGCCTAGTGGTAAAGTAGGGGCCCTTTAAAGATGCTATAGGTGATAGAGCTATTTGAGCAATTTGTTAGAAATGCATAGCCATCCGTCAGTTATAGAGGATGAACGATATCTCTAATTCGCAATAGTTTTGCTATATAGCGTCCTATTTTACTCTATTTTTCTATTCTGGTCGGAAATTGTATTATTTTAGTTTGAACAGCACAGGGCGCAATCATACTAAATGATAGACACCCGTCATCCTTTGCGTGCAAACACCCACTAGTGAAATTGGCGGATGTAGGCTAGTAGGTTTAGATTAGGGGTCCTCAACTCCGGACTCCCGTCCGTGTGTGTGTGTGTGTGTGTGTGTGTGTGTGTGTGTGTGTGTGTGTGTGTGTGTGC
>OOFB01029592.1:0-11560 GCA_900323305.1 Trachyrincus murrayi
GGTAGATGTGCTGCTCCAGGACCTGCTGGGGCTCCATCTCGTGGACCCCCAGCCTCTTCAGCAGCTCCCGGACCTGCTGCGCCTCCAGGGGCTGCTCACAGCCCAGCAGGGAGGGGTGGACCACGCTCACGTCCTCGTACAGCGCCGCAAAGGGCCCTGGGACAGGGGAACAGAACACGGTAGAACAGGAGAACACAGTGAGTAGAACAGGAGAACACAGTGAATAGAACAGGAGAACACAGTGAGTAGAACAGGAGAACACATTGAATAGAATACAGGAGAACACAGTGAATAGAATGCAGTAGAACAGGAGAACACAGTGAATAGAGTAGGAGAACACAATAGAACAGGAGAACACACTAGAACAGGGGAACAATAGAACAGGAGAACAATAGAACAGAGAACACAATAGAACAGGGGAACAATAGAACAGGAGAACACACTAGAACAGGGGAACAATAGAACACACTAGAACAGGAGAACACACTAGGACAGGAGAACACACTAGAACAGGAGAACACACTAGAACAGGAGAACACACTAGAACAGGGGAACAATAGAACACACTAGAACAGGGGAACAATAGAACACACTAGAACAGGAGAACACACTAGGACAGGACATTACAGTACATGAGTAGTGTGTTTGTGTATGTAGTTCTCAGCAGCTCATACAGTCGTCGTGTTGTTGTGTGAGTGTGTGGATCAGATGACTGTACAATTCTGCACTGATTCTATGTTTTCGTCCCACTGATCTTCCTGGAATTGGAGGACCCGTGAAGGTTAGCTGAGTGAGCGTGTGTGTGTGTGTGTGTGTGTGTGTGTGTGTTCGTGTGTGCATAGGTAGGTGTGTGCGTGCAGAGGTGTGTGTGTGTTTGAAAGTCTGTGGTTGCCATTGAGGTGCAGCCAGAGCGGTGACGTGTGGGAGAGAAATTATTTATCGTCTGTCTTTGATTCCTTGCTGTCAGGGGGGGAGGGGGGCTTTTATTGTGAAATGGATGACGCAAACCACTGCTAATCTGGCCAACCCACGTGTGTGTGTGTGTGTGTGTGTGTGTGTGTGTGTGTGTGTGTGTGTGTGTACTTTGAAGATGAATGTTAATCTACTTGTGAGAGGTGGACTTAGTCATATACCTAACTCTGCTGCTGCAGTTTAATGTGTGTGTGTGTGTGTGTGTGTGTGTGTGCGTGTAACTGCTGACACATGGTTCTTTAGTGTTAAAATAACCTAAATAAAAGAAAAAAAAACAAGCAGGTTCTATTTCTAAAGCAAACCCACAGCTGCACAGCGACTACAGGTGGTCAGCGTGTAGAGACAGAACATACTGCATGTCCTCTTCGTACAGAAGAGGACTGAAGGCCATAACTACCACACTCACACCGTCACAAGCTGTCCTAAACCCGCCTGGCTGACCTTCGGTCTGAGCGCCGGATTTAAAATCAATATGTTTTCATATTATACTCTTTGTAAAGGGCTTGGTCTCCATGACCTCTTTAAACGTAACATGACATAGAAGAACGTCAAAATATAACGGCTATGATCACGCTTGGACTGCAGTTAAACAGCATCTGCTGTTACACTATCACTACTACTACTACTACTACGACGACGACAACGTACATCATGAAAACATGGCGTTCCCCGAGGCGTGTACCTGCTGACTTCTGCTTGCCCTGCTTCTTCTCCGCTCTCTCCATGGGGAAGAAGACCCCGGCGGTGCTCAGCGCCACCACCCGCCCGTCGGCCAGGGGGATTATGGGTAGCTCCCGCAGCGCTCGCAAGATGGGCTCCGTCTCGCCGTAGCCGTACTCCAGCGCACGGAAGTTACAGACCAGCAGCCGGGCCAGACGGCGAAGACCCTCGTCTGGGGGGGGGGGGACAAAACTTTATTGTCCAATACTCACAGGACAAATAAAGCTAAATGTGTTAAAAACACGCTTTGACCTGCTGGTTCAAGGCCCTGATGGCGGTAGGGATGAAAGAAAAAATAAAGCTGAATAAAATAGCTTTTATAAAGGTTTTACTCAGCTCCGGTTTTACTCAGTCTATAGTGGTCTATAGGAGTCTATAGTGGTCTATAGGAGTCTATAGGAGTCTATAGTGGTCTATAGCACCTCCCTGATGGCAGCAGCTCTAACTCCTGATGTAATGGATGGGAAGGATCAGCTATTATAAGCTACATACAACATTAAAACTAATGTTTTCACTAAAGCTTGTGTTAATGTCCATTAGTTTTCATCTGATTGATGACGTATCATATATATACATCTATATACCAAATAACATGATGGTTTAATGTAATGAACCTGCCAGTATTTCTTTCCATGGGCTTGTGATATATATGATGACAATAGTGCTAGTTGTGAACGCACCTGTGTGCAGCTCGCCCCCTTGCGTGAGCTCCCGGGCCATGGCAGTGGTCACCGTGGTAACGTCGGAGGCCCTCAGGTGTCGGACCCCCAGGTGCGTGAGCAGGGAGGCGGGGGGCAGGGGCTGCAGGCTGGGGTGGAGGTAGGCCAGGGATAGGTGCCTGTCCAACTCCTCCCGGCCAATCACGTTGCGGATCACAGCGTCCTGGCAGACGGCCACCTGGGACGGTAGTTTGTACTCCACTTCCCTTTCTAATAATAATAATACAACAATAATAATAATAATAATGATAATATAATAATACATTTTACTTAGATTCTCAAAGACACTTTACATGATAAGACATAAAATACAGGAGTAAAAACAAACAAACTAAAAATTAACAAAGAAGTCACACTAACACATTTAAACGCATACAAATGCTTTTAAATCTGAGGAGCATTAAAACGCTGAGGAGGGTTAGATGTGTGGGCGGGTGAGAGAGAGAGACACACACACACACACACACAGATACAGAGACACACACACACACACACACACACACACACACACAGATAGAGATACAGAGAGAGAGAGACACACACACAGATAGAGATACAGATGCAAAGAGAGACACAGACACACACACACACAGATACAGAGAGAGAGAGAGACACACACACACACACACACACACACACACACAGATACAGACACAGAGAGAGACAGTAGACAATACATTGTCACTACATTCCATTACCACAGCTACTAGTCGAGCTAATCAAACATAGAATAGCATCACTACGCTGCACCGTGTCCCTGAAGCCCTGCAGTCCTCCTTATGAATCCGGAGAAGCCGAGTTGGACCAAGCCAGGTGTGTGTGTGTGTGTGTGTGAGTGTGTACCTGAGTTGAGTGTGGGCAGGAAGGCTTTGCCCTTCAGCAGCTGTAGAATCTGCCTGGCGACCGGCTTGAAGAAGTCCAGCACCTCGTCAGGCAAGGGGACGAACTGCAGGAAGTGTACCAAGCCCTTCATCCCGCTGAACTCTGGGTGGTCCTGGTGAGAGGAAGTACAAGTGAGAGGTCTAACCAGTGAGTTAATACAGCAGCTACTTAGTCCATACAGGGTTCGTTCCTGTCGAGCGTTTGGCGTACGTTGAAGATGTCCAGGGCCTGGACGAACAGGTGCGGGATCTCAGAGCGAAGCCACTGGTTCCAGGGACTGTCTCTGTCGACGTCCTCGCGAGACGAAGGGATATCGAAGTCGCCTGAGGACACACGAGACCAACCAGAAGCGGGTGTGTTGACCGTTGTTTACTTCATCTTACATTCATGGGTTTGTTTGTTTGTTGGCCAAAATAAACAAAAACAACACATCAGAGAGAGAGAGAGAGAGAGAGAGAGAGAGAGAGAGAGAGAGAGAGAGAGAGAGACAGAGAGACAGAGAGAGACACAGAGACAGCGACAGAGAGAGAGAGACAGAGACAGAGAGACAGAGGCAGAGAGACAGAGGCAGAGAGACAGAGAGAGACAGACAGAGGGACAGAGAGACAGAGAGACAGATGTGTTGTCCAAAGTAAAATAAATAAATAAATACAAATAAAAAATTTCCCGTGTTCTCCGGGTGAGCTCACCTTGGACGATGAAGCGGAAGCCGAAGCTACGCAGCGGCAGGAAGGCGAACACGGGTTGTTTCTGGGGCAGGGTGATGATGTCACCGGGCATGGTGCTGTCGCCCAGCAGGAAGGCAAGGGCGAGCTCCGTGGACTCCACTTCCTCTTTGATCTGGACAACCACCGTGCGCTTTCATTTAGTACTACACACTGTGACAACCACCGTTTACAACACTTGTAAACGTGCATACAAGAGTTAAAGGTGCCATAGGTAAGATTTAAGAGTGTAATTAGGGGGGCATAGGGGGGCTGGGCCAGAGAGAACAGAGAGCAGAGGTGGATCACCTCAGTGGAGGGGAAACCCCCTCCTCTGACCTCAGACCACTTTTCATGGTTTACACCTGACTTACATGTTTATGGTGTACGAGCCCTGAGATGTTTGGACCATTATGGACCATTATGGACCATGATGTATGTGTGTGTGTGTGTGTGTACCTTCTTGGGCTCCAGCGTGCATTTGATGACCAGCCAGCGCTCGGTTCCCTCCGTGTGCTCCACCTCCAGAACGTTGTGACTCCTGTCCCGTCGGGTCATCGACACCACCCGACGGTCATACTGCAGAGGAACACACACACACGCGTGTGTGTATGTGTGAGCAGTCACCTGGTTGTAGATGGTGATGGAGCATGTGTATGTGTGTGTGTGTGTGTGTGTGTGTCACCTGGTTGTAGATGGTGATGGAGCGCAGGTGTGTGTGTGTGTGTCACCTCGTTGTAGATGGTGATGGAGCGTGTGTGTGTGTGTGTCACCTGGTTGTAGATGGTGATGGAGCGCAGACGGTGGAGGAACAGCAGCAATGAGGGGTGGACATCGTGGAACAGGTTCCTGGTCTGCTGGTTCTCAGACCGCAGCGGCAGGCAGATCTTCGTGGTCCAGCTGACGGAGGGAGGAGGAAGAGGAGGAGGATGAGGAAGAGGAGGACAGGAAATCCAACCCTATGTTGACATAACGATTGTTAATGTTTTCTACACATTGTGATTTTTAGTTAGATTTTTCCTTGCTGTTATATATTGTCCATCCGTAACCATTGTGCTGCTGCCTATCTTGTCCAGGACACTAGAGATCTGTCATCTCAATGAGGCTCTTTCCTGGTTAAAGGTGCTGTCGGGAAGATTTGAGAGTTTGAATTTGAAGATTAAAAAAACGCCTCCTCCCTCTCTCCCTACGTGTGTCACATTCACGCTGCCGTGTGCACGAATGTGATTGACAGGCAAGATTGATTCCCCAAATCAATCAGGGAAGAGATGCCCTGATTGGTCAGAAATGAGCCGGGAGCGGTCTAAAATCTAACTTGTCTCATACAGAGGCAGGCGCAGTCACCTCGAAACAGGTATTCTCACAGAGCATTTCACTCACTGATAGATGACGGATTGGCTATGCCATTGCTAACAATTGACACTCAAAGTATAGCTCTTAAATCTCACCTACAGCACCTTTAATAACACTATTATATATATATATAATAGATCTTAAATCTTACCTACAGCACCTTTAAACAAAATCTAATGTAATGTAAAATGGATCTGGAAGGCGGACCTGTGTTGGATGGTGCTGGGGAGCTGCTCGAGAGCCAGGGGTCTCTCGTCCTCCACCCAGTGGGGGAGGATGTACCCCATGGGGCCGCAGGTCTTGTCGAAGCGCAGGTGGAACCCGTTGGAGTGGATCTCAGGGCGGTCCGTGACCTTGAACACAGACTTGAAGCCGATGCCTTTTTGCCCTGCGGGGAAGAGAGGCGGGAAAGAAAATGGCTGCCTTTTGTTTGTATAGGTTAGCTTCAATATTTGTTTTAATGTAGGAGAAGCCTGACTGGCCAAACGGGAACATCTGAAATCACTTGCAACGGGCAGTTAAGATAAAAGCCCTGACCGATGGAAAAACTCGAAGACGAAACCGACGACGACAACAACACCGGGTTAAGCGAATTGACTGACACAAAAAAGTAGTTTGATGAGAACAGACGGACACGCCCCGGTACCTATGTATCCGTATTTGTGTTTGCCCTTGGTGCTGCGGCCCACGTCGCAGATGGCCCTGATGTTCTGGTCCTGGAAGCCCGTCTCGTTGTTCAGGACGGTGATGCAGTCCCTCTCCACTACCAGGGCCAGCGCTGGCACCACCTCTCCCTCCACCGGATAGCTGTTGTCATCTGCGTTCTGGGATCAATCCGGATCATTCATAATGAAGAGCAAAGAATCACAAAGACTATTAGCAGTTCATTCAGCTACGAGGGACTGGCTGTGGTGTACTGGTGCAGAAATACAGGATAGAAAAATATGAATTTACAATTATATACGATAAAACTATCAAATCTAAAATGTAAAATATCAACTATATGTGAACAGGTTGTCCGGCAACCGGAAGGTTCGTTCGGGGTGGATCTGGAGAGAAACGGGGGTGGATCTGGAGCCAGACATGGAAGTGCCGGTACCTGAATGAGCTCCAGGACAAAGTGTGCGTCCTTGCTGTAGAGTTCTGTTGACAGGCGGTCGAGGCTGCGGCCCAGCCGGTCCTGCTGGACCACCATCAGCTTCTTGCATTCAGCGGTCAACTCCACGCCAACGCCAAACTGGGTCTTCCTGTTGAAGGAAATGAGAAAAAATAAAACAGGAGAATAATTTAGCAACAATTTAGTGTGCCACAGATAATCAAATCAAATGTAATGTATGCTTCGTTTATGATTCACACCAATATGTGCTTTGAGGGAGGAGGAATAAAAAAACGTAAATATACACAAATATACATTTCTTAATAACTCCCAAATATCTCTCTCAGCAGAGACCCAAAGCAGGTTGTGAAAGTTGCTATGCTCCTGTACTTGTGACAGTATAGGAGCTGGTCCTGACCTTATGTCCTCGATCAGGGCTCTTTGGAAGTTCTCTTCGCCCTCACTGTTGGCAGCATCTTCCTCCTCCGCCTCCTCTTCATCGCCAGGGTCAGATAGTGCTGCCTCGCACGCCTCCTGGCCTCCATCGCTTCCGCTCGCCGTCAAATCGCCGCTCCGAGAGTCTCTGTTGACTAGCTCGTACAGCTCCTCCTCCTCCTCCTCCTCATCTTCCTCTTTCTCACTCTCGGCTGCCAGGCAAACGTTGGCAGAGAGACAGAGCAGGTCAAATGTCATTGAGCGGTATATAGGTGACGCGGTATGCATCGTAATACGTCGATTTAACACGAAACATCGATAACGCCATGATGTTAAAGTCATCATTGTCATAAATGTCTTCGGCAAAACAATTTGAAATTATATTTTGAATATTTTTGTTTAATAGAGCACAACAATAGACACAGTATATTATATATATAATGACTGTTAAGTATAGTATAAACAGTTAATGAATGAATTAACTATGAATGTCGTCGTTTTGCAAGAAGCATTTGAAACCGCAATATCGGAGTGTACCGAACTCGCCGTCGGTTTCTCCCACAATGCATTGCTGTTTTCCCCTCTCTCACCTGGTAGCCGTTGGCGGTTAAGCGAGGACGTCTCGGAGCTGTCGTCCTTCGTGGGCTCCTCCAGGTACTCGTCCTCCCCGTCCAGGTTTAGCGCAGACAGGCTGCCGCTGACGGAGTCCACCAAGTCAGGCTAGCACCGCCGCGGACGGAAACAAAAAACATGACCCACAAAATAAGAGTGGAAATCATGGAAAACACCGAAGGCGAGTGAGGCAGCCTTACCGCTCAGCCCTGTGTCCACAACTCTAAAAACAACCCAGTCCTACTTTCTTTGTTAGCTATTGTCAGTTTGTAACACCATAGACAATAGCTAACGAAAAAACTGGGAAACTAGGAATTTACTTTGTTACAAATCTGTTATTAATCTATGGGGGAAGATTATACACAGATCTTTCCCTGTAAATAATTCCAAGACACGGACCAATCAAAACAACCGCCATGCACTTTGTCATCAAAGGGTGGATGAAGCTCCACCACCACCACACAAGACCCCACCGGACCTTGCTGTGGATCCCGGTGGCCGTGAGCTTGTGGGTGTCCCGCGGCTGGGGAGGGAGCAGCCTGCCCTGGTAGTCCCTGATCCAGTCCGTGACTCCCAGGGGGATAGCGAGCCGGTGCAGGCGGTTGAGGTGCCGCAGGTCCGAGCGGGCCACGGTGAGCAGGAGGGCTTTAGAGCTGGTCTGGCCCAGCACCTTGTACAGCGGCTCCAGGAACACCTGTGTGGGGTCAAGTCAAGTCCGTTTCATGTGAACTTACAAGCTGCTGTAGATAAGAGTCGACAGTCGCAAAGAGAGAGCGAGCGAGCAGAATGTTTAAGCATACATCCCAATAAGCCCAAAGCGTCCATCGCACACACCGTCCATCAACGAGTGGTTGAAGGACGGTGTGGTTATGGAGGTGTTCCAGTGTGTGGTGGCGGTGGTGGTGGTGGTGGAGCAGGGGTACCCACCTGCTGCAGCAGGGCCTGGCAGGTCGTGGGGGGAATACGGGTCAGGCTCTCAAGGAGGTAGCGGGCCACAGGACTGTAGCAAGACACTTCATCCTCAGCCTGGAACACGCCTGACAAACACACAGGCAAGAAAAAATAGCTGTTACATCCACCCCCGCCAACACTGAACTGAACTGTTGTGGTCCATCCATCCATGTCTAGATATATATTATATATCTATATATATATATATATATATATATATATATACAAAATACAGACAGACAGATAGATAGATAGATAGACAATAGAAAGTAATATATGACGAATATATATATATTATTATGAAAAAAATGTATGTTGCTTGCAAACTAATTCTTGGAAAATGATAGGAACAATTCATATAGGATTGAAAGAAGGATGAATCAGACGGAAGGGATCGGAAGGGAACAGGGAAGACGGAGCAGAGGAACAGAAACCCAGCGGCAGAGCGTCTCTACCTGCGTTGGCCACGCCCGCCGCCAGCGCACTCTCCATGTGATTGGCCAGGAGGGCCGTGGACACGTTGACCACGCCATCCGCCGCCACCATGGACACCAGGTGGCCCGCGGTGCCCACGGGGTCGAGGGCCGCGGCCGCTTGCGCGAAGAGCTTGTCGCCCGTCGCCGTGGTGATGCGGAGCAGGACCCCCGGGCACACCTCCAGGGCTGCCAGTTCAGAGTTAGCCGGCAGACCTGCAGAACACAAACCCAGACTCTTGGAATTGTCCCATGGTGTGAATAGGTAGTAGATCTGTGTATAAAGCATCATTACTTTTCTTTAGTGGTTCAACTGGTCCTCAGGACCCACATGTGTCTTTAGACCAGTGGTTCTCACCTGGTCCAGCCTCAGGACCCACATGTGTCATTAGACCAGTGGTTCTCAACTGGTCCAGCCTCAGGACCCACATGTGTCATTAGACCAGTGGTTCTCAACTGGTCTCAGGACCCACATGTGTCATTAGACCAGTGGTTCTCAACTGGTCTAGCCTCAGGACCCACATGTGTCATTAAGTCACGACTCAAAAATAAAAAATGTATTGACCAATATTGCAGTAATCAACAATGCCTTCATGTACTGTTAAAAACATGGAGCGAACAAATATATATATATATACACAGTATGTACATATATATACATATATATACACATTATGAGTGGTGTACCTGCATTCCTCTCGATGAATTCCTTGAGCGGGCCGTGGAGGGGCTTGAAGACCGCCTCCCACTGGCTCCACTGGTCCAGGTCCTCCAGGAGGGGGCAGGACAGCAGGCTGGACAGGGCCTGGTCCTGGGACAGCTCCCCCAGGAGACCCACAGACGCTCCCCCCACGTCCCCATCGCTGGAGGATAACAGGGCCCATGCAAGGAATATGAATAACCAGGGAATAGGATATTGGAATCATTGGAGTTAAAACTCAGTGTCGTTAAACATAAGGATTAGCAAACCTATTTTACATGTATGTATGCATCAAGGCATACACCGTTGGCAAGTGCTAAACATTAGACACGGGGACATAGGATGAAGTCATTGTAGTCACTGTTTGGAAGTGTTGTCTGTAAGCGTGTACTGTATTGTCTGTAAGGTTTTGCCTTTCTGTGCGATGCTTCGGGTCTCTCTTGGTAAAGGGGTGCTTAAGTCTCAATGAGACTTCACCTGCAGGTGACATAAATGAATAAGCAGAGTGCACCTGCTGCGCTTGGAGAACAGGGCCGTCTCGTAGTGGACCTGGACACAGCCCCCTCCGCCCAGCATGTCTCTCTGACGCTTCACCAGGTCAGCCAGCTTCCGCAGGGGTCCGAAGCCCAGGTCCCGGCTGTCACCCACCCTGTAGTGGGCTCTCAGGGCCCGCTCGATGTGCAGCAGCTGTGAGGAGGGTAGGGGGTGTGAAAGAGGTCATTCATTGGAAGCCATTTCGTTATTTTGGGAACAAGTAGGGGTGTGAATCTTTTGGTGTCTCACGATTCCATTCAAAATGGATTCTCTATTCAGTACATAGGGGTGCTAACTTCAGGACCTACTAATGATGGCATGAAAGCAGAGTAAAGTGTGTAGAAGATTATGTAGTATTTATATTTATAGTTATATCAACTGATCAACTGAGCAAGGATGTAAACACACAAAGACAAAACTAAGACAAAAGGGGGGGAAAACATACTGTGAAAATGTGATTTTTGGAAGTTGTGAATCGATTCAGAATCATAGAAGATAAGAATCGCGAATCCTAACAACGAATATGGTCATGGTCATTAGTGTTTGTGTGTGTCTGTCTTTATGGCCGTGTGGCCGTCAGTCAGTCAGTCAGTCAGTCAGCGTGGGTCCTGTGACTCACGGCGTCTGGCTCGGTGGAGGTGAACGATCCACACTGTTTGATGAACTCGAACACATCTTGGCGGCTGGGCCGGAAGCCAGAGCCCTGGAGCTCTGCACCGCCGCTGCCACCCAGGGCCACAGCGCCCCCTACAGTCTCCTGCAGCAGCTGCAGAGACACAGAGAGAGAGAGAGAGAGAGAGAGAGAGAGAGAGAGAGAGAGAGAGAGAGAGAGAGAGAGAGAGAGATAAGTCCTGGCCCTGTTCTCTTCGCTACACCCTCCCACTCCTCCCCCGGAGGCACACCTTGATGTAGTGGACCCTCCAAACGGAACGGCGAGGTCAAATAAAACACTACAAAACGGGACACACGATGACTCGCACACACTCCAACGGCTTGTACGGACGTGGTGAAATGGGAGAAAATGCAACAACTGATACTAAAATGTTTTCGTTCAGTTATTGCTGAGATATCATTATAATTGTCGCCCTTCTTGTTGGCGGCCATTGTTGAAATGCATTCTGGGATACTACTTGTAAACGGTGTGCAGACATCGTAAATCGCTAACTTATAAAAATGTTTAACATGACGAATAAATGACAATCCTTTTTTTGTGAATGAAACTAAGACATCCCAACTGATTTTACAAATTCACTCTGTACGGCCACCTGGAGGGCAAAGATGGCGTGTGTGTGTGTGTGTGTGTGTGTGTGTGTGTGTGTGTGTGTGTGTGTGTGTGTGTGTGTGTGTGTGTGTGTGTGTGTGTCACGCACACACGCACACACGCCCTACCTGGACGTGTTTGACCAGGA
>OOFB01029592.1:21753-32177 GCA_900323305.1 Trachyrincus murrayi
TGCACGCCATGTAGTGTGTGTGTATGTGGGTGCCATTGTGTAGTAGTGCAGTGTGCAGTAAAATGCTATGCATTAAAGTGTGTAATTGCATGTGCTCTTTCTGTGTACGGTTGTGTGTGTGTGTGTGTGTGTGTGTGTGTGTGTGTGTGTGTGTGTGTGTGTGTGTGTGAGGGTGTCTGAGGGTGTGCATGAGTGTGTGTGTGTGTGTGTGAGGGTGTGCTGTGTGTGTGTATGTGTGAGGGTGTGAGCGTGTGCATGAGCGTGTGTGTGTGTATGTGTGTGAGGGTGTGTGTGAGGGTGTGTGTGTGTGTGTGTGTGTGTGTGGGGGGGGGGGGGGGGGGGGTGTGTGTGTGTGTGTGTGAGTGTGTGAGGGTGTGTGTGTGTGTGTGTGTGTGTGTGTGTGTGTGTGTGAGGGTGTGGGCCTTTAAGTTTCCCATTCCTGATCTCCGTGTGTGTGTGTGTGTGTGTATGTGTGTGTGTGTGTGTGTGTGTGTGTGGGCCTTTAAGTTTCTTATTCCTGATCTGTGGTGTGTGTGTGTGTGTGTGTGTGTGTGTGTGTGTGTGTGTGTGTGTGTGTGTGTGTGTGTGTGTGTGTGTGTGGGCCTTTAAGTTTCTTATTCCTGATCTGTGGTGTGTGTGTGTGTGTGTGTGTGTGTGAGGGCCTTTAAGTTTCTAATTCCTGATCTGAGGCTGATTCACTTCAGCTTTTGCCAGGGAAACCATGTGACCGGGCATCAGTGCCATGACAGAGCACAACTAGCTAATGAGCTAAATAACCTTTTTCTCTACTTCTACTGCTCTACTTCTACGATTCATATATATGGCTACTAGCATACAGTATATTGCTTTATACTAGGCAAAAGCCCAAAGCATCAATCAGCCTAACAGATATATCTCTATACACACAGACACCCTGAGACCCAGTGACTAAAGCCATGTCCACATTACGCAGGATACAGACTGTAGAGTAGTAGTAGTCATTCAGTACATATCCCAAAAATAATCTGTGCCCGTCAAAGTTTAATTTATTTTTAAGGAGTTGAGATAATCCAGTGTACCAGGAGATGGCAGTGTAATCAAAATGACTTTGGACCAGAGCTCAGCTGAAGAACTCAGCTATGCAGAAAGGCAGCTTTTCTGGCTAGAAACATAATCCTCTGATTGATCTCGGTGAAGGCCTTTAAAGCCATATTTTCACCATATTTTTACCTGTCTAAAATGCAGCCACGGCAATTTACACTGTCTTTAGCATTTATATGGAACTCTTAAACTTTGACCTTAAAACCTGGTGACCTTGCTAATTTTATTTTAGAACCAAAAAGAATGGCTTCAGTTTTTCCAAAGTGTAGGGATAATCTATTATATAAAAGGTTACTGTTTGAAATATATTCATGTACCTGTTCCTGTATAATTATCTTTGAAAGCACACTTAGAATGGATACTGGTCTGTGGTTGCTTGGGTTGCCTTTGCTTGCTTTTTCATGTTGTGGAATTACTCTTGCCATTCTTAGCTCATTTGGAATCTGACTGAATAGACAACAACAGTCTCTGAAGCCTTGGAGAAAACAAGAGCTTAGCTTGATTCTCTTTTGTGTAAACAAACCCATTAGGTTTTCCATATACCTGAACGCTGTGGTAAAGTTTATCGACCAGTTTTTTAGCAATTGTAGCAAAATGTGAATTAAATTGTTCAGCCACTTCCCTTTTACTGTACTACTGTACTATTTCCTTCTATATCCAGACTGATATTGCTTGCTTTAGATTTTAAACTTTTACTGTATCCCAATTCCTTAAGGCACTTCCAAAGCGTCCTTGGCTCTATTCTACACTTTTTCTCCCTGAAAAAGTTTCCAGCCATAGTGACCATTCTGTTTACCTCATTTCTCAAACTCTTAAACTTGCTTAAACCCTACATATCTAGCATTTTGTGACCTGATGATCATCATTTATCCTTGTGTCAGATCTCTGTTTAATTCTAACCATTTTCATTGGAGCCACCCTATTTAAAATATCTAGATATAATATCTATTTGTATTTCTTACTCTCCACAAAGGTATCTTTGCTGTAGCTTTTTAAACTTCTCAACCTATCTGAATCGTGGTATTTATACACAGGTTTTATAATCTTCCTTGTGAGGTCAATTATATTATGGTCACTCACGGTATAACTTATAACTACTCCACTTTTAGAAACGTTATCTTCGATTTCTGTCCTTTCTTATAATTGTGTAATTGTCTCGTCGTTTACAGAACTGTCAAGCCATGTTTCGCCATTTCCCTCAAGGTACTCCCACGTGCCGACACTCGGATATTGCCGACATTGTCCATGCCGATGACGTTAACATCCGCTGTTGCATCGCATTACAAGCACATGCTCAGGAAATTGGCTCACCTCCACTTTGATTGCTGACCAGTGACCATAAGAGGAAGCCCCAACAGGTTTATGAGGGAAGGATGCGGGTCGGGTCAAAGTACTTGTATCCTTTATGAGTGAATGTTAATTACTACACGAAGAGGAAACCAGTGACACTGCTGCACGCCAGACGCCTAGCACATGCCCTCACCTTTACTGCCGGCGATGACGATACGCGGGGAGGCCAGACGCTGGGGCCCTCGCGCTGCTGCTGCTGCTGCGAGCGCAGCTGGAGGCGACGGGAGAGCGGGGGCCAACGAGGAAGACGACGGCCGAAACGCGACGGGCCACACGGCCATCTCCCCGTTGGGGCACAGATGGAGATGGTCGGGCATACTCCTGAGCAGTGTCTGCAGCGGGGCCAGCCTGCACGACACGCAGGCGTCAGACACAATACAGGCGTTAAAATCACACCCCCTGATCCGATATACCACGGCCAAGTGAACAACAAAGTGTGAAGACAAGAAAGGTACACTTTAGGTAGGTTAAGGTAAACATAGGCGGTCTGCCTTCATCCATCCATTGACGTGAGCTCACTTTTTGGTCGTGCCGATGCGCAGGGGTCTCCCGTACGTCCGCTGGTAGAGCCCATGGATCTCCTGTAGGGAAAGACCCTCGGGGTAGCCGTTACACAGTCGGATGACCTCCTTCTGTATCTCCTCCATCGCGTCCCGCTGGTCTGCAACACACGTTTGAGATCACGTAGTTTTGAACCCTGTGACCCCTTTGAGAAGTTATCAACACACGGGACAGGAAAATAAACGGATAGAAAAAAAAGAGACACACGTACACAAACATTAGGAAACAATTGTTTTATACCCGCTCTTTAGTTCAACTCAGAACCATTATGTTGTAGACAACAGAACTCAACTCAGCTTTGAACACACACACACACACACACACACACACACACACACAACCTGCTACGCAACAAGTTAGCACTTGGCTATGCTGGCTAAATAACGGGAATACTGCATGAGTCTCTGGTGAACGGGTGATGGTGAACGGGTGACGGTGAACGGGTGACGGTGAACGGGTGATGGTGAACGCGTGATGGTGAACGCGTGATGGTGAACGGGTGATGGACTACCATATGATGTGCTCATATGCTGCTCATTTCTTCTGGTCTCCTCCGACGCTCATTCATCCCCGGACACTTAAACAATAACACTCTCAGCAGCGTTAATATATAATATAATATAAGTATAATTAATGCTTATAAACACACTGGCGTGGTTGTCTCGGTGTAAGTCGGTGTTATATAGGCGAGACCCGGCTCCCACAACAACAAAATCACTTTCTGTGGTAAAAGGCGGCTGGCGGCGGAGCAGCGGTAGCGACCCGGCGGTCACGTGGTCGGGTGACGTCACGTGTGTACTGTTTGTAAGGCAGAGCCTCGTGGACAAAATTGATTCGTGTCGCGAAGGGGAAAAATACAGGGCCTATTAAAGTTTAGCAGACTTCTGTGATCAGCGATCACTTTTGGATCATAATGTGTTTGTTAATACGAGTAACGCAACGTAATGTCATTGCTGCAAAATGCATAGATTTAATTGGTTTAATTGTGTCATGTTGCTCATGGTGTTTTCACGTTTGTTTATTCCTATTATTATGTCCCCCTCCAAAACACATTTCATGACAACTTTTCTATAACAACAACGAAATACAACTTTCATCTAGCACTACTGTGGCGTTATGAAATGTTAACAATGAAACAAAATAAATATTAGTTTACCAATGCATGAGGTGGCAGCCCTTTGCTGAACAGTTTTCTCAGTAAAAACAACAGCAAATAATGAATAGGGCGTAACGTTTACCATATGTATTTACTTACCGGTTGTGTTGTTGTGCAGGCGGATCTCAGGTGAATAGCATGAGACCTAGTCATTGGCAAAACATATCCTCGCCTTTAAATTAATTAGTGGCGCACATGGAAATTGCTGAAGCAAAACTTAGGCTGCGAGATATGACGCAAATTTCGTCCGTATTTTTGTTGTTACTGCAGGGCATGTTCGCTTTTTTGGAGCCCGTCTATAAGCAGACGATACTGGTGTCACATCCAGGAGCCTATTGGCCACTGAGTGACTGATGTTCCTGCTTTTTCGGGAGGCTGGGAGAGAGGATCCTAAATTGTAGCGTTATCCCGGTCTACCGCAACGCCATTTCCGGTCTCTTACTTCCTGTGAGCTGTGCACGCCATTTAAACGATAAGGAGAATAAATATTGAGTTTTGACGAGGAATCCGTCAAAGCAATATCCGAAACATGTAACAGAAACGGAGATCCCTCTATCGGAAGTCCCTCCCTCTCTCTCGCCCCTAAACCCATCTAACTAAAAAGTCCCGCCCTCTCTCTCGCCAGTAACGCCCATTTGGAGCATCCCGTTACAGGCGTTCCGTCGTAAGATGAGAAGACTTGGGGTGGACGAGGTTACTTCTTCAGTGGTGATATAGGGACTGTCAGTCAACGTAGGGAATCGACGTCATCGTCATAATCCTGCAGTCCTCCATGCATTCGGGAAGTCTCTGTCTATTGCAAGAGGACTAGCTGTCTTACTTGTCTACTGACTTAGTCCTGTATATGCAGGTTGGAGATATGACAGAAGAGGAGCTGTATATCCTGCACAAGGGAGTGTACATGCCCAAACTGATTCACAGCCAAGAAAGCCTGAAATACTTCGAAGAGGAGTTCACTTTTCGTCCAGATGACATTTTGATTGTTACTTATCCCAAGTCAGGTAAGACCTTTCCCTGGTGACACAGTGGATGGAGAGTGATGGAAACAACACATAATACACACACTAAAGGAGTTCGAAAGTAGTATTGGCAGTTGGCAGCTTAATATTAAGTTGTTATAAATTGTTGCACATTCATATATATTATGTTGTTGTTGTTGTTGTTGTTGTTGTTGTTGTTGTTGTTGTTTTCTTCGTGTTTAATGACATTCTAAAGCAGTGGTCTGAAGAATGCAGCTGTGTTAGTAACTGAACATGTTGCAACAGAGGGTGCTAGGGTTATGTAAGGAATAAACCACGACGGGGTGAAACGGGCATCCCCTGGTGGTTTAATCTGCTCATACCAGAGGTACCATCAGTGGTGAGCTAGTTGCTAGTTACTTTCATCTGTAACGGTATTGGCTTTTGATCTTCCGCAGCGCTTTGAGCATTGTTTTTGCGTTGTCAAGGAAACTGTTAAAAGCAGAGGTGTCCCGTTATTGAAAAATAATGCACACCCTTGGGACGTTATTGACCAATCAGGATCAAATATTCAACACTGTGGTATAAGTGTTACATAATCATTGTAAGACAAACCACAAATGATAGCCGTATCCCCGCGTGATGCTTTCAGGTACAACATGGATGCAGGAGATGGTACCCCTGATCCTCAGCCAGGGAGACCCAGCAGTGGTGGACACTGTGCCCAACTGGGAACGGGTCCCGTGGCTGGAGGAGACCAGGACATGCGCCCTTAACTTGGAGGGGAGGTCGTCCCCGCGTGTCTTCACGACTCACTTCCATCATGGCATGATGTCGCCCTCCTTCTCCCGGGTCAAACCAAGGGTACACTGTGAGGCCCGGAGCCATGGGTCCATTATGGAAAGGGTTAGGGTTAGCCTGACCCTAACATCAAAGATTGCTATTTGAACACTATTTTAAACTATTTTTTATCTTTTATCTGCTACCTGACTTGGGATAAGTAACTATAACTAGTATTTTTTGGTATGAGCATTGGTATCAAATGCAGAGAACAAGCCGTAAAAACAAATGTGTTTCTTACATCTCTGCCACAGTTGACACCATGGCTAAATGTGTGTGTGTGTGTGTGTGTGTGTGTGTGTGTGTGTGTGTGTGTGTGTGTGTGTGTGTGTGTTTTCTTCGTTACGTCAGGTCATTTATGTGATGAGGAACCCGAGAGATGTATTCACTTCCTCCTTTCACTATTATGGGATGGCCTCCTTCTTGGTGAATCCAGGGACACAGACTGAATTCCTACACAAATTCCTCGATGGAAAAGGTTAGAATGAGCACAACCACTTTTGTAATTTAACATTTTCTGGAAAACTGTATTTGGATTGCTTGTGTATACCGTTCGTGTTTGTTTTTCACTTTTACCGTTCATGTTTGTTTTTCACTTTTACCGTTTGTGTTTGTTTTTCACTCCATGATTTAATAGTTAATCCAGAGATGGGAAAAAAACATCTTTGGCTAATGTACATTCACACAACCGTTGTCTTCTCTAACCTGTAGTGATGTTCGGCTCGTGGTTTGATCACGTGAAGAGCTGGCTGTGTCCTGGAGAACATCAGCGCATCATGTACATCTCCTATGAGGAGATGATCCTGGTAAGAAGACTCAAAATACTCCTCGATTTACCATCCTAAACGTTCTATAGCTCGCTTCAGACCAGTGGTTCTCACCTGGTCCAGCCTCAGGACCCACATGTGTCATTAGACCAGTGGTTCTCAACTGGTCCAGCCTCAGGACCCACATGTGTCATTAGACCAGTGGTTCTCAACATTAAGTCACGACCCAAAAATAAAAAATGTATTGACCGATATTGCAGTAATCAACAATGCCTTCATGTACTGTTAAAAACATGGAGCGAACAAAACGCTGCAACAATTGGGGCATAACAACAGTGCTCTGTTGGTGTAGGACCTGGAGGGCTCTGTGACCCGGCTGGCTGAGTTCGTGGACACGCCTCTGGATTCTGACACCATAAAGAAGATAGCCGCGCGATGTTTGTTCAAGAACATGAAAAACAATAAGATGTCAAACTACTCCCTGGTCCCCAGTGAGTTCATGGACCAGAACACGTCAGAGTTCCTCAGGAAAGGTGATGGCTTACTACAAGAGCAGAAACACACATTTAGCACTATGGTTAATCATATCGTTAGCCTTCAATACGAGGACTTCTGCATAGTTGATCATATCTTTTATTTTTCAGGGATTGCTGGAGACTGGAAGAATCACCTAACTGTAGCAGAAGGGGAATACTTTGATGCAGTGTACGAAAACAAAATGCAGAATGTCAAATACACATTTGTTTGGGATTAGAAAATATATTGTTTTGTGTGTTTCTGTAGTCTGGTGCAAAGTAACCCTTTGTAAAAGGGCTATTTGTAATGAGTACGATTCATCATGATTCAAAACCACAATCAAGAGTCTGAAATTTGTATTTGTATTGACATTTGTAAAATGTCCTTGTTTTGCATCCAGGTCTAAGACTGCTCACTTAAGCTGTTTCTGCATCATGTTGGATTTGATTATGCTTATGAAGGGTGAGTTTGACAGGACTATAATCACTAAGGAGGTTGTGATGTAAGTTAGGTTTCCTCAGAACAGGTGTAACATAACAGTTCAAATGATTAGGACATAGTCCTGCATTTTGCTCTTTATGGAGTGTGTTCAGAATTTGTCCAGGACTAGCTCAGAGAACATTTGACTGATTTTTTTACAGACTGTGATTTCATTAAAATCCCTTCACATTGTTGAAATGAAACATTTTCTTTTTTTTAAATATACTGTATATCACTCAAAGATCTCACATATTAATATGTCTGGTCCCGGTTGTGGGTCCAGGACAAATTCCATACCTGTGAATAAAAGTTAATCATGATTCGTATGTTAATAACACCTTAGGTATCAGGGCATGCACCTTATATAATATATATATATATGTGTGTGTGTATATATATATATATATGATAATATTTATATAATATATATATAGAATATACATGCTTATTAGATGTGGTGAAACAGCGCCATCTGGCGGCTGCAGCCCGAAACGTCGTTCAGAGAATACAGTCCGCCCCGCCTCCTCCCAATAAGGAAGAAAACATCCACAACATCCCGACAGTAAAAACGAACAGATCGAAAGCTTTTAATACAAAATGATTGTTTTAATAATCGTATTGTGAACCGGTCCGGTCTAGTATATATATATAGATACTGTATATATACTGGTTAACGCAAGACGACCACACACAACAAAAGATAACGCGACGAGGTCTCCGATCTGCAGGTATTACTACTTTATAACCACTAAATACTGTATAACCACTAAATACTGTATAACCACTAAATACTGTATAACCACTAAATACTGCATGAATCACTACATGTCGGGGAGGTTCACTGGGTTCTTTGTTGTGGGGTTCGACGGTGCTTGTAAATAATAACACCCATGGGTTCTCCAGGTGTTCCTGTTGTTGTTGTTGGGTCTGTTTGTGTCTGGTAAACAAAATGGAGGACAGCCTCTGCTGTCAAGTTGCTACAAGTTGTCTTACTTTTAGACAGACACACATTTTATAAATGGATGTTCAGATAGAGAGAGATAGTGAGGGAGAGAGATAGTGTGTGTGTCTGTCTGTCTGTCTGTCTGTCTGTGTGTGTGTGTGTGGTGTGGTGTGCGTGCGTGCGTGCGCATGTGTGTGTGCGTGTGTGTGCGTATAGCGCTTTAAGAGACCTTTGTTGATGTTGTTCATGTTCTGTTATGTTTTGATTCTACAGCTTCCAGAGTCTGACCTCAGAAACCTGAGCTGGTTTGGTTCACAACATGAGTGACCCGGGGGATGCGGAGTGTGCGCCCGGGGCGTCTGGATGTGGCAGCCGGACCGGACCGGGGTTCACCCTGGGGAGAGGGCTCCCGGGGCGCCCCGCGGGGCTTCTCTCCTCCGTTCCACCAGGAAGACTGACATCTCTGAAGTCCAGAGACCTCACGTTGGGCGGATTAAAAAAGCCAAAGGTATAGAGTTGAAGACAGTCATTTCAACAGCACTAAACTCCTCCACTAAACCTGTTTCCTTCTGAACAGAAAATCTTCGAGCCAAACGTCAAAGCTGTGAGGAAAAGTAAAGACGAGTGAGTGACGGGCGATAAATAACACTTACTGAATAAATGACGAAGTGAGAGAGTTAATAAAGAGTTAATAAATGTAGTAACACCCTTTGATGTCCTCGTCTGCAGGCTACGAGAAGAGATTGAGGAGGTACTGAAGAAGGAGCGAAGAAAGCGAGATGAGAAACACAGAGAGAACCGAGGGAGGAGGAGAGAGAGACCCCAGACCATCCAGTCTCACTCCATCTTCGAACAAGGACCCGCAGACACCACGCGCAAAACAGGTTCACCCCCCCCGTCTGATCACTCATGGTTTGGTCTGTAAAACGCAGCAGGTTACCAGAGCCCAAATCATGTCTTAAATGTGCTTGCTGACAAGCAGCCAAGGAAAACTCCTTTTATAATGAACCAAATATTAGAAGTTCTGAAGCTTTATGCTGAAAATGTTGATATTTATGGTATTTGTACTTGAGAAAGGACTTAGGCGATGAATCTGAATTATGAAAATGTGACTTCTGTTGATGGAGGAATCAACAAACAGCCCTAACGTCCTGTTTGTTGTTAAACCCTGCACAGCGTGGCGGGGGACCCCAGATCTGGGAGAGGCCGCAGCGTCTCCCGTCGGCAGGTCTGTGAAGAAGGAGAGAAGGAAGTCAGAGGAGGAGGACGATGAGATACTATGTAAACTACAGCGTGACGATGTAAGTAGACTCTCTCTCTCTCTCTGTCTCTCTCTCTCTCTCTGTGTGTCTCTCTCTCTCTCTCTCTCTCTCTCTCTCTCTCTCTCTCTCTCTCTCTCTCTCTCTCTCTCTCTCTCTCTCTGTCTCTCTCTCTCTCAGAGTGGAGATACAGGTACTACTACACCTCTCTCTCTCTCTCTCTCTCTCTCTCTGTCTCTCTCTCTCTCTCTGTCTCTCTCTCTCTCAGAGTGGAGATACAGGTACTACTACACCTTCTCTCTCTCTCTCTCTCTCTCTCAGAGTGGAGATACAGGTACTATTACACCTTGTCTCTCTCTCTCTCTCTCAGAGTGGAGATACAGGTACTACTCCACCTTGTCTCTCTCTCTCCCAACAGTTCATTGACGACCCAGACCTGCGTAACGATGTGAGGCTGAGGCCCACGCAGCTTCCTCTGTACCAGCCTCACACCAACTTCCAGAGGACCGAGAC
>OOFB01029594.1:0-11369 GCA_900323305.1 Trachyrincus murrayi
GCAGGCTTTTACTTTCCAAACCTGGAATTTCCTCCATCCCTATTAAGAGAAGACAAAGGGACACACACACACACACACACACACACACACACACACACACACACACACACACACACACTTTTCCTCTGCTTCCATCCAGCAGTGGTGAACTGTGACGGCTGGAAAGTTTGAGGAAAAACAAAAAGAATATCTCAATAGTGCTCCTTGCTGAAGTAAACGACCAGTCCAGTATCTTATAGTTAGAATAAGATACAAAGTAGTTTCTGTTCATTTCAGTATTTCAAAATCCCCGGAAAACGATGGCTTGGCACGCGCAGGGAAACGCGTGTGTGTTAATGTGTAACGACAAAGTAAAGTGCCCACCGAGGAGTGATAGTTTCTGCAAACAGTCTTAACAGACGTTCTCTTTGCTTCCTGATTTCCCGATAGTGGGGGGGAACGTGACACAAAAACGAAGCCAGAATTTGATCCTGATTCAGCACCTGAAACACTGAATTCATTCCTGTGTCACTAAACCCTAGTTCCTGTCTGCTCCCCCCCCCAGTGTACCAGAGGACTACATCGGCCGTAGGAACCTGGAGCACGTGGAGACTCTGCAGGAGAACCCCATAGACCCCAACCAGGTGGTGATCGGTTACGGCCGTGGCCTCATGGTAGTCTGGGACCTGGAGAGACACCAGGCTGTCCAGCACATCCCCGCCACGCAGGTACCCACGGCGCCCGAAGCTGAGCCGAATGCTGTTTACAGTACAACCATACATATAATAACACCTGGTCTGCAACGTCCACAATCGTTAGTCATTTAATTCAGTTGTTGTTGTTGTGTTGTGTGTGTCCCCCATGCGTTCATCTCGACTTGTTCTGCGCCGTAGCAACTCGAGAGCATGTGGTGGACGGAGGACGCCGGCCATATTCTCAGTTCCCATAGCGACGGCAGCTACTGCAGGTGGACCGTCGGGGGGGAGAGTTCCAAGGACGAGGAGGAGAAGTCGGATATTCCTTACGGTGAGGGTTCGAGAGAGCGTTTCCGCCGCATGTTTACCGCAAAAAAAATTAACTAAAACAAACACGAGTGTTTACTCAAACTAAAAGATACATTTTATTCATGTATTTGTTTTTATATGTAACAATATAGGACACTTCCCCTGCAAGGCCATTTCCAAAATCGTCCAGCTACCTACAGCAGAAGGGTGAGTTCCCTTTTTTCTTCCCTTCACACCTCCTTCGTACGCAAATTACATCATGAAAATACTGTTAATTATAGAGTGTGTAACTCTGCCTTGTCTCTGGCGACATGTCAGAGTTAATCCCTCCGATGTCTCACCGCTCTGAAGCCGGGACCGTTTTTTCACAGATGTGTTTGCTTGTTCTTTCGTTACACATTAATCCCTCTGCAAACAGAGCTGAACTTGAAAGTGTGTGTGTCTCTCTCTCGCTCTCTCTCTCTCTCTCCCTCCCTCCCTCCCCAGGCCTCCCTTCCTGCTGTTCAGCGGTGGAATGCCCAGGGCCAGCTACGGGGACAGACACTGCATCAGCGTCATCCACAGCAAGACCCACGTAGCGCTGGACTTCACCTCCCGCATCATCGACTTCTTCGTCATCAGGGACGGCCCACTGCATACGGGTACGTACGGCTGTAACGCAGAGCGTTGAGCGGTTAAACCCGGGATGAGTAGGATGAGTGTGACTCCTTCGGTATCTCATGATTCGATTCAAAAATAGATTCTCCATTCAGTACTGCTAACTTCAGGATTTGCTCTATGTAGTTTTTATATAAAGGTTATGATCAACTGATCAACTGCGCAATAATGTAAACACACAAAGGCAAACCTGAGACGAAAGGAAAAGTTTTGAAAGCCGTGAATCGATTCAGAATTATAGAAGATAATCGCGATTCTTACACCCCTAATGACGAGCCTAATGACAGACAGGAGTTCAGCGTTTATAACTCATAAAACACGTAGTTAGGTTTACAACTGAAGACAGCCCTTTTGTTGTTTAGACTCAGTTGGTTTTAGAACGTCAAACAAAGCTGTAATCTGATTGGACGAGAGAGGTCAGCATCAACTGGGGTCAAAGTTGAAATTGTTTGAACTTTGAGCTACGCTCGGCTGAGCTTCATGCTCAACTCCAAAACATTGACAACGCTGAACTCGTGTGTTGATCGCTTCAGAGTTGCAGAAGAGATGTCGGAGAACCGTCTCTCTTCTATGTCGTCATATAAGAGAGTACTTCTTCATACGCACGTCTGCATTGCAACATGAAAGTTATTTTAGATTTTCGGCCCTTGTAACTTCATTGTGTTGTGTATACAGTACACATGGCAATACGTCTAAATCTAATCCAACGTCTTCTCCCTGCCTGGCTGTGTGTTGTGCAGGTGAGCCCGGAGCCCTGGTGGTGCTGGTGGAGGAGGAGCTGGTGGTGATCGACCTCCAGACGGAGGGCTGGCCGGTCATCCAGACCCCTTACCTGGTGCCGCTGCACAGCTCAGCCATCACCTGCTCCCACCACGTCTCCGTCATCCCCCTCAAACTGTGGGAGAGGCTGCTGGCGGCGGGCCAGCTGCAGAGCACACACTACTCCAAGAAGGTCAGCCACTCTTCCTTCTATAATAATAACAATAATAATAATAATCTTTATTTATAGAGCACTTTTCAACGGACAAGTCGTAAAATCAACAGGCTTTAAAAGAGAACGGATACAAACTATTTGTATAAACATTTTTTTAAAAGGAAATAAAAGACAATTAAAGGAAATTGAAACTCAAGTAAAATCAGGAAAAGGCTGTCCGATAAAAGTATGTTTTAAGAAGGGACTTACAGGAGATCACTAACTCGGTCGACCTGATTTCCCCGGGCAGATCGTTCCAGAGCCTCGAGGCCCCTGACTGTAAACGCTGTCCTAGGGCTGGCAATGTGGAAACATTTATTATCGTGATGATCATGGGGAATCTCACACAATATCGATAAATATCACGATACACTCAGAATACCATTCTAAACAGTCTACCTGAGGGTCATTACTTTGAAGTATATGGACATTTAAAGTATGGTATCAGGCTAAAACTAGTTTTTCCTTTCTCGCTGACGTTTCAAGCCTCATATTTTGATCATTTTAAGGACACACGCACACACACGGTATGCCGATACACTAAACATAGACATTCCATTCGCTCTCCTGTCCAGATGGTAATACTGCAGGATTATACTGAAAACTTAAATTTCCCTCTCCCGTCCTGTCCTCCTCCCCTCTCCTGTCCTCTCCTCTTCTCTTCTTCTCTCCCCTCCTCTCCTCTCTTCAGCCGTGGCCCATCACAGGAGGCCAGAACCTGGGTCAGGACCCCCCCCAGAGGGACCTGCTGCTCACAGGGTGGGTTTGGCTATATGCTGCTGCAGCTGTTTCATGCACAGACGTTGTGAATGAATATGGATATAATATATAATATATACAGTGTACTTTTTGCTGAAACCATCTAATACTGAAATTCGAACTCTGTATTTTTTAAATACATTTTATTTACATATTTTCAGTTTGTGAACCTGTGTTTATGTTGTAAATTATGCTTGGTCACATTATGTAACTTTGCTGCCGTCTTGTACACCACCATGTGAGTCTTACGTTGTGTATTGTGTTCTGTAATGGACGCGCTGGTGTTCCTCTGTCTGAAGACACGAGGACGGGACGGTGCGCTTCTGGGACGCATCGGGGGTGTGTCTGTACCCCATGTACAAGCTGAGCACCGCAGGGGTCTTCCACACCGACGCAGACCCCAACGACAACATGAACCAGAGCTCTGAAGGAGAGTGGCCCCCCTTCAGGAAGGTGTGTATTTTTCGACCGATCACGACGTGATGTCCCGCGCGATTGGTCGAAACACCTTGGATCCGGTTCTGGATTTGTGGATCTGGTTACACACAATTTGACTACTTAAAAGTACAGACATGTAGGCTGGAGTATTTTTAAAACCAAAAACAAACACGAGTAGAAACTCACTGTTCACTCCTGCTTCCTCATCTTCAGTCTTCTGTCCTCCTCGTCCCGCCAGGTGGGCTGCTTCGACCCGTACAGCGACGACCCCCGTCTGGGCGTCCAGAAGATCCACCTGTGTAAATACAGCGGCTACCTGACAGTAGCCGGCACCGCCGGACAGGTACAGCCGCCGTTCATCTGTTCACTGAAACCGTCGAGCGTAAAGGGGCGCCGAGTACGGCTTCATAACGCGCGTCGTGATAAATCACAGCCTGCAGCATCAACCCCCCGCTGGACCATCGACGCCATGTTTCTGAATCGGACCGGCAGAGAACGCAGAGTTAATGTTGCAGGCGAGAGTTAGTTCACTACACCCGTTTGAAGCAGTGCTCTCTTACATTAGAACATAGCCAAGCCTGACGCCCCTTTAAGAGACAAATGCAGCAACAGTGTCTGGGGGAAACCCTGTTCTGTTATTGAATGTCCTGCCCTGTGCAAGCATCCACAGCTAATCAGCTGTATGTATACCTAGGAATTATAATTGGTTTGTGGGTTTTTTTTCCGTTCATTGCTATGGCGCCACGGTTGACATTTCGATGTGCTGGTACGCGTATTCATTTAGGGATGAACAACTAATCAATATGGCCAAGTGCAATATCCAAATCTCATAAGATAAGGGTACCCTTGATAAGGGTAAAATGTGTAAATGTAGATTCATAACACCAGTATAAATGAAGGGCTGTAGTGCTACAGAGATGCCCTGGCCTGCACATTGTTTTCTCCAGATGTAAGAACATGTCAATAAATGTCACATCATGATTTTAATAGTTTTTTCAGTGAAAATGAAAATAGTGATGCAAAAACGATCATTCCCACTAATGGTGAATCATATCGCAATATCTGTCAAAAAGAATCACAATATGATTTATTTATTTTTACCATATGGTTCAGCCCTAGTGTCGACGGATGTTGTGCGTCTCTGTCCCCCAGATCCTGGTCCTGGAGCTCAACGACGAGGCAGCAGAGCAGACGGTGGAGGCTAAGGTCGTGGACCTACTCCAGGGCCAGGAGGGCTTCCGCTGGAAGGTAACGGACCTCATTCACCCAGCCGCCATCTTGGTTCTAAACGCTAGCTAGCGCGAACACAGGAAATCTCACTGTCTTATTAGAGGTCTGGATAGATGTGATCGACACAGCACAGCACATTGGAAAGAACATCTTTAAAGGTTTCGAGTCCTTCCTGTTGTGACATGTCTGACCGTACAGATTGTATGTTCAGAGCTTGTCCATAGAGAAGAGTTAAAAGAAAACTGAAATAAATATACGTTTAGCGTGAAGTCCACTAAATTGGTGTTTTGCTTATATGAGCACAATTTGGCCACAATCAGATTGACTTTGCAAATTCATGCAATATTTTGGTTTACCTCAAAATGGGAAAGTGGGGTGATGTCATGGGGGGGGGGCTGTCCATAGATTCATTCAAACCACTTTTAAATCCAATAAAGACACACACACACACGTTAAAGCTGCTGTAGTTAAGATTGTAAAGAGAGAGCAGAAAAGCAAGATTTTGAAAATATACAACACAAAAAAAAGCTCCCTCCCTCTTGAACCAATCAGGGAAGAGATGCCCTGATTGGTCAGAAATTGAGCCAGGAGCGGTCTCTCCTACAGAGAACAGATATTCTCACAGAGCATTTCACTCACTGATAGCTGACGGATGGCTATGGCATTCCTAACAAATTACACTCAATTAATAGCTCTTAAATCTTACCTACAGCACCTTTAATATCACTAGTATATATATAATAGATCTTAAATCTTACTTACAGCACCTTTAATATCACTAGTGTATGTATGTATGTGTATATATATATATATGATATACATAATAGATCTTAAATCTTACCTCCAGTACATTCACAACATTTCAGTCACTCATGATGAATGATGCCTGATCAGGGTGAGAGCTATAATTTAAGGGTACATTCACAGCATTTATTTAAAGTCACTCACTCGCTCTCCCGCTGAATGCTACCCGGTCAGGGCCACACGCGGCTGGACGTGCGGGAGGATCCGGTGCTGTTCCCTCCGGGGTTCCAGCCCTTCGCCCTGGTGCAGTGTCAGCCGCCCGCCGTGGTCACCGCCCTCACGCTGCACTCGGAGTGGAAGCTGGTAGCCTTCGGCACGAGCCACGGCTTCGGTCTCTACGACTACCAGCAGAAGAACACCGTGCTCGTCAAGTAAGACCGCCGTCTGATGAATGAATGCACTGATTGGTGATGGTTTAGAATAGTGTGTCTTCCTGTTAATGTTGGAGCACACCCCTTTAAGGGAAGGCACAGTCTCTCATGGTGAATGTATTTCCATACAAAAATATTAATTCTACATTTGCTGTCTACTAGAGTCCAAAAAATGTCGAACATTTGGAAGAGAAGAAAAAGTCACAATTGTTCGTCCATTTTAATTTCCTCTGGTCTTACTTAACGGTCTCTTATTACTCCTCTTCTTCGTGTGTTGTGTTGTGTAGGTGCACCCTGAACCCCAGCGACCAGCTGGCCATGGAGGGTCCTCTATCCCGGGTGAAGAGTATCAAGAAGTCCCTGCGTCAGTCCTTCAGGAGGATCCGCCGCAGCCGCGTCTCCCTCAGGAAACACCACGTCAACAACGCCGCTAAGGTTGGCACACACAACTCTTACTGTTCTTCCTTTTGCCCAGAAACTTTTTTGTTATACGCGACCGTTATTAACGGGCGTACGACAAATATGACATTTGTGAAATGTTTTTGTGTTTTATGATTACATTTAATCATGTTTTTGCAGCGCTTCTTCTTAATTGAATCGTTATGTTCATGTAGTATTTATTATTTTCCTGCGTGGTCCCCGGTAGCTCCAGGAGGCCAACGCCCGCCTGGAGGCGGAGCTGGCTGAGATGGAGCTGGCACCGGTCCAGAGAAAGATCGAAGCTCGCTCCTCTGACGACTCCTTCACCGGCCTCGTGCGGACGCTCTACTTCGCAGACACCTTCCTGTCGGACAGTGAGTCCCAGCCCTCGTTCCCTATTCCATATATAGTGAACACTATATAGTGCGCTATTTTGGGAACAAGTGAGGCAGGGAATTCAGACATTATGTGCCGACCATCTCCATTGGACGAGTCAGATGACAATTAACACCGCTGTGCATCACTTCACTTTTTAATTGGCTCACTAATAAGCCAATTAAAAATATCATCTGCAACAAGCCTGTGTTTAACCTGAGGTGCTTTAGTCTGAGTATAATAGTTTACGTTCTCCCGCTTCTCTCAGGTTCTCACAACAGCGCCTCCTTATGGGCGGGGACTAACGGCGGCTCGGTGTTCGCGTACATGATCCGCATGCCGTCGGTGGAGCACCGGGCTGATGAACCCATCTCCGCACACCCCGGTAAGAACCGCATAGACACAGAAGATAGACACAGAAGATAGACACAGAAGATAGACACAGAAGATGGACACAGAAGATGGAAACAGCCTGAAACTGTGGAGTCAGGACCGATGGTTTCCCCAGATCAAATCAAGTCTGTTTATCTATAGATTGGGTAAAATAAAACAGCAATTTCATAGCATGAAATGAAATATGACGACTATAAAAACCAGTCGATAAAAGACATTGCATGTTGCGCAAAGTTAGATTATTCAATCAAACAGTGGTTGACTTCCATAGCTTAGCTCTTCTTCGTGTTATGCCCCATTTTGTGTCTTCATTATTTCCCTCTCTCTCTCCCCCTCCCCCCAGCCAAGGAGATCCAGCTGATGCACCGGGCCCCAGTGGTGGGCATCGTGGTTCTGGACGGCCACGGCTCCCCTCTCCCGGAGCCCCTGGAGGTGGCCCACGACCTGGCACGCTCGCCCGACATGCAGGCCTCCCACCACCTGCTGGTCGTCTCCGAGGAGCAGTTCAAGGTACACACACACGCACATGCACACACACCTCCATATACACCAGCAAGTGTATATGTTGTGACTTACTGGATCCAGTTATATCGGACGCCCTACAACACTAACGTGATGGCAGAGAACAATCTTTTAAGTGTGTGTGTGTCTGTGTGTGTGTGTGTGTGTGTGTGTGTGTGTGTGTGTGTGTGTGTGTGTGTGTGTGTGTGTGTGTGTGTGTGTGTGTGTGTGTGTGTGTGTGTGTGTGTGTGTGTGTGTGTGTGTAGGTCTTCACGCTGCCCAAAGTGAGCTCCAAGATGAAGCTGAAGCTGACCGCGCTGGACGGATCCCGCGTGCGGCGGGTGGGCGTGGCCTGGTTCGGCAGCAGCCGCGCCGAGGACTACGGCGAGAGCGGCCTGGTGGTGCTGACCAACCAGGGAGACCTCAACGTTGTGTCGCTGCCCTCCGTCAAGATGCAGGTGCAGCACCCCTGCATCCGGCGCGAGGACGTCAGCGGTATCGCCTCCTGCGTGTTCACAAAGCACGGGCAGGGTAAGAGGCACGATGCATACACAGGGCCGGGCAATATGTCCATGTTGTATCGATGTCGTGATATGAGGCTAGATGCCGTGATATGAGACTAGACGTCGTGATATGAGACTGGATGTCGTGATATGAGACTAGATGTCGTGATATGAGACTGGATGTCGTGATATGAGACTAGACGTCGTGATATGAGACTGGATGTCGTGATATGAGACCGGATGTCGTGATATGAGACCGGATGTCGTGATATGAGACCGGATGTCGTGATATGAGACCGGATGTCGTGATATGAGACTGGACGTTGCGAGAACGCATTTGTTTTTTATCTCCTGGCTGGACGTTCTCCTGCTAAAAGGGGGCTTACCCTTTCTTATTTTTGGTTCACAAGGCCGAGGTCTCATCAGTGATATATTTATATATACGTCACCCCGGGGAGCGGTCCCTACTGAAGTAACTCGTGGTGTCGCGTGTTTCTCTGCAGGCTTCTACCTGATCTCACCCTCGGAGTTCGAGCGTTTCTCGCTCTCCGCCCGCAACGTGGTGGAGCCCCGCTCGCTGGTGGAGGTCCCCGCCAGCCACCACAGACCAGCGCCTGACGGAGCCTCCGCCGATAACGGGTACACACACACACACACACACACACACACACACCAGTGTTTCGCCTGCTTGTCCTCCCGTGCTCACCGTCCTTTTCCTGTCATTCCAGAACTGCCAAGAGAGCTGTCGACGACGCAGGTAAAAAAAACTAAAAGTTCAACCAATCGCATTGCAAGCACCGGCCAATCATCCATCTCCAAATAACTTGCTAAATGTGACGCATTCATGCACTAAACGTGACGCATTCATGCACTAAACGTGATGCATTCATGCACTAAATGCACTGAATGCGCATGCAAACCTGCAGTGGACGTCCACATGCTTGTGTTCAATAATACTGCGTTGTCAAATGTGCTGTTTTGATGTCAAGCGTTGTGTATGTATGTTCACGCAACACACACACACACACCTCTGCACGTGTCTTGTTGCCTTGTGGCCGTGTGTGTACTGATGTGCTGGCTGCCTGTGTGTTTCCAGAGAGCTCTGCTAGAAGCGTTATGGAGCATGCTCTGCTGAATGACGAGCGTGAGTACCAGTTAGAAGGAATGTACTTCATAATAAACCTCAGGCCAGCTCCACATCTCTGGTTGTTCTCGCCGTGTCGCCTGTGTTAATGTACATGCTTAAGATGTGTTGTAATACTACATGTATATATACTATAACTATAGAAGAACATGGCAGTGTTTTTTTAACCGCCCGCCTGCATGATCTGCACACTGCCATTTTAAAGGATCATTTCTGGATTTTTCAACCTATTTCCCATAAATTTTTGATGGGAAATTCAGCTTCAGCCGCGGCCCTGTCAATGTACATCCTCTAAAAGTGCTTGCTTCTGCCACTGACGGGATCAGATTGTTATTATAAGTGTCTGACAACATTATGGAAAGGATCCCTACAGAGAAACATAACTTATTTCTTTGCCTTTTCGCTTGATCCGCTCTGTTGGTTATTGTCTAACCAACTCTCGCTCAAGGAGAAGTCTCACTCTGAAATCTTGCGAGTCTCATCCACATTGTCGAAATCAGCTAAATATTCAGCCATGACGTTGAAAGTCTTTTGGATAACACTAAGCTACGCTTCCTGTAGTCCAACACAACAAACTCTTGCCGGCACTCCTCTCTCCAACTCTCACCCACGTTTCCACCGTTCTCTTCCTGCAACAACTCAACTCTCACGAGATTTCAGAGCGAGACTCGGTTAGACAGAACAACAAACAGACCGGATCAAGCGAAAGGTAAAGAAAAAAGTTGTATTTCTCAGTAGGGATTCTTTCCATAATGTTGTCAAACACATATAACAATCCGAGCCTGTCAGTGGCAAAAACAAGCACTTTTAGAGGCGTTCTCGCTAAATATTGGACCGATTTCATGAATTGTTATCCGCATTAGTCACTTAGACCCAAAACAATGGAAAAATAGGGCCCAAAAATCCCGAAGTTATCCTTAACGCCTGCCCTTTATGTACTGGCCCAACGAACCAATCAAAATGATGTTCTCCTGTCTCCTCAGAGGTCCTCCAGGAGATCCAGAAGTCACTAGAAGGAGAGCCCACGTAAGTCACCTCTCTAAACCAGAGATTAGCATCAACGTAGGATACTTCTATACTTCAGTGCCTTTTGGTTGTAGGAGTTTTAAAGGAATGCGTAGACATTTTGTGTTCTAGGCTTTTTGTCTGGGTTCCCACATTCAAATGAGTACACAAACACCAATCTGACCTTTGTACGTAGACATCCGGGGAATCTACGGCTGTGCTTTAGCTGCGCTAGCCGAATACATGGAAGTAGAGGGATACACGAGCATTAGCTTCTGTGAAGTAGGGATTCTAAACCTTCAGCGCATTTCCAACTTATTGTACATTTATCATCCTGTCCGTCCTTTATTGCCACTCGTTATAAAGACGAAAGATATATTTCTTACATAAATGTAATTTGGAAATCCTCCGAAGGTTTATAATACTCCAAAATATCGTTGTATTCCTTTTAATTTTGAAAGTGTAAAATATCACCGGTCAATTCAAATCTTCTAAACAAAATATTCTGTTTGTCCCTCCCCTCCCCCCTTAGACTGAGCTAGCGCCAGGTGCCAACGCCTCCTTCAGACCAACACTACAACTACAGCTAGTTTTAGTACAACTACCACTACAGCTAGTTCTACTACCACTACAGCTAGTTCTAGTAGTACTACTACAACTAGTTTTAGTAGTACTACTACAACTAGTTTTAGTAGTACTACTACAACTAGTTTTAGTACAACTACAGCTAGCTTTAGGACTACTACAACTAGTTTTAGTACAACTACCACTACTGACCCAGAGACTCGCGACCTGCAGCCCCTCCCATCACCA
>OOFB01029594.1:21563-26563 GCA_900323305.1 Trachyrincus murrayi
CAGGTGAGGGAGGAAACCTCTGGGGGAGGGAGGGAGGGAGGGAGGGAGGGGAGGGCAGGGCAGGACTTACCACTTTTCTTCAACATACAATATGTTTCATTGGGATCTTGGTATTCGATTTGTGTATGAACAGATTCTTGATATGCACATATGCATACAGTATGATATATGTTCATTACACCTTCTTTTCACTTTTATTATATCTTCCACCACGGGGCTCGTGGGCTCCCCCCTCTAGCCCATGGAGGTGCTTCCCATCCTGGAGAGTTTTGGGAACGCTAAGACCATCCTGAACAACAACTCCAGCCGCTTCGGCAAGTACCTCCACATCCACGTCCTCCAGTGAGTCACCTCACATCCACTCACACATCCACATCCTCCAGTGAGGCACCTCACATCCACTCCCACATCCTCCAGTGAGTCACCTCACATCCACTCACATCCACTCTCACCTCCACTCTCTCCACATCCTCCAGTAAGTCACCTCCACTCACATCCACATCCTCCAGTAAGTCACCTCCACTCACATCCACTCTTACCTCCACTCTCTCCACATCCTCCGGTGAGTCACCTCACCTCCACTCTCACCTCCACGTTCCACATCCTCCAGTGAGTCACCTCACCTCCACTCTCACCTCCACGTTCCACATCCTCCAGTGAGTCCCCTCACATCCACTCCCCGTCCCTAGAAGGAGGGATCCCCCACTAGGGTTAGGAGGTGTCATAAATGATGGCCTCTGAAGTCCTTTGAGACCGGAGCTGTGACTAAGGCATTTAATAATAACAATGGACTTGACTTGACTCTCTCCTCAATGATTTGATTTCCAGCAACCATTCCAGCAATTAGATGCCTCCCCCTCCCAGTGGTTCCCAACCACTGTGCCCTGAAATGTTGTGGGATTTAGCCCATAACCCACTGGGACTATTTAGGTTTTCTTGCTCCTACAAATGTAACAAATAATACAAATGCCTTTTGTGGATCCCCATCCATGGGATACTTTTCTGTCTGCTGTGTGTTGTCAGAATTGCTAATAATCCTAATATAATACCCTGGTGATAATGTTTACCATAATCATACCCTACAACTTTAAGTGTGTGTGTCTTGAATCCCTGGTTGCGATCACGGTGGGCCTCGGTTGGGACCGCCCGGCCCTAGTCGGTTATCCTGGTCATTGATCGTCGTCACGGTAGTAACAGTTTTAACCTGCCGACTGTTCTTACGAGCGTCCTCCTCCTGCCTTTTGTCGTTGCCTGACAGTGGGGTTGTCGTAGGGACCTCCCTGTCCAAGTATCTCCTGGAGAAGTCCAGGGTTGTCTTTCAGGTGAGAGCGTGGCGTAGAGCTGGAGCGATATCGAACGTTGATGTTTAAATACATCACGACATATAATTTACTGTGATGATGATTGATGAGGTGAAGATGTTTCTTGGGTGGAGAATTCTCTAGCATTTTTGGAGAAGTTATTATTAATGTTTATTATGATCCAGCAGCATGAGGCATTTGTTCTGCTAACCGCCCCTTGAAGACAAAAATACCCCAAACAATATCTTGCCTCATATAACAGTATCAATATTACATGACTTAGTCTCCCGGCTCTTACTGTAGTGAGTTGGGCTGTGTGCCCAGAGAGAAACAGTCAATGTGTAGTATATGTATACTACTGTGTAGTATATGTGTAGTATATGTATACTAATGTGTAGTAAGCTTTGCAGTGGTCGTGTGTGTGATTGGGGTGGAGTACGTCCCGGCATCGCGAAGCGTCCGGTGAGAATGTCTTACCGGGTGTTTATCCCCGGGTCGTCGCTGGTTCCTGTGTAGGCCAGGGAGGAGAGGAACTTCCATGTGTTCTACGAGCTGCTTGCCGGTATGAACGACTGGGACAAGCAGGACGTCTATCTGCAAGGAGCTGAGACATATTACTACCTCAACCAGGTGTGAGCACACCCCCCCCTCCCCCCTCCCCCTCTCCTATCATGGCTAATCTCACATGGTTCGGTGTGTCACTTCCTCTTCTCAACAACATCCAGCTCTCCTCTCTCCTCCCTTTCTCTCCTCTCCTCCTCTCCTCTTTCCTCCCCTCCTCTGTCCTCTCCTCCTCTCTCCTCTCCTCCTCTCCTCCTCTCTCCTCTCTCCTTCCCTCCTCTCTCATCTCTCCTTCCCTCCTCTCTCCTCTCCTCCTCTCTCCTCCCCTCCTCTCCTCCTCTCCTCTCTCCTCCCTTTCTCTCATCTCTCCTCTCCTCCTCTCTCCTCTCGTCTCTCCTCCCCTCCTCTCTTCTCTCCATCCCCCCTCTCCCCCCCTCCGCCAGGGCGGGGCGTGTGACCTGAGGGGGAAGCAGGACAAGCAGGACTTCCAGCTGTTGGTCCGCTGCTTCCAGACCATCGGTCTCCACGGAGACCAGATCTCCACCATCTGGGCCATCCTCTCCTCCATCCTGCAGCTAGGCAACATCTGCTTCAGCTCCTATGAGGTGTGTGTGCACGCGTTGATGTGTGAGGTTGAAGTGTACTGTGTAATTTGCTGAAGTATAAGTATGCACTCGTAGCACCTGTATCAGCGCCAAGCCGAACTATCTGCCTTAAAGGCGCTGTAAGCGATGTCGCCGTTTAGGCTAACTTCCTGTCAGTTTTGGCTAACTTCCTGTCCGTTTTTGCAGTTAGCAAAAATGTTTGAAAGCTATTTAACACTTATTTTAACAAATAACTGTCTGAGATGACAGGTGTCAGGGGTCCAGGTGTCGGGAGTCCAGGTGTCAGGTGTCGGGGGCCCAGGTGTCAGGGGTCCAGGTGTCGGGGGTCCAGGGGTCCAGGTGTCAGGGGTCCAGGTGTCAGGTGTCGGGGGTTCAGGTGTCAGGGTGTCGGGGGTCCAGGTGTCGGGGGTCCAGGTGTCAGGGGTCCAGGTGTCGGGGGTCCAGGTGTCAGGGTGTCGGGGGTCCAGGTGTCAGGGGTCCAGGTGTCGGGGGTCCAGGTGTCAGGTGTCGGGGGTCCAGGTGTCGGGGGTCCAGGTGTTGTCCAGGTCCTGTGAGTTCTGTCTTGTGGTTGCAGAGCGAGTCCTTCGAGGTGGCTTGTATCTTCAGCGAGGCTGAGGCCCGGAGGGTGGGCTCCCTGCTGCAGATCTCCTCCGAAGCTCTGCAGACGGTCATCACACACCGAGTCACAGTCAGTACCGATCCTGCCGCCGACACACAGGCCTGACGGAGAACCAGACCCCCTGACCCCGCCTTGAAATGTCCTATTCCAGTGGTTCTCAACCTTTTTACACCAAGTACCACCTGAGAAAATAGTTGGTTCTCCAAGTACCACCATATGACCGACGTTAAAATACAGTCTATTCAGCTATGCACAGTTCACGCAGGAGGCAAATGTATTCCTAATAACATTATTTATTGTTAAAACACACACACACACAGCAAGTGAGAACATTAAGAACAGAATAATAACTATCACACACACAGCAAATGAAACATTATGAACAAAATAACAACTGTACAGTATTTCATTCAAACACACACACACACACACACACACACACACACACACACACACACACACACACACACACACACACACACACACACACACACATTGTATTTGCGTAACGTTGCTGCTTTGCGCTGTTTCTTTGTGGATTCCCCACTCGGTCCAGCGCTGCTAGCGGTACTGGAAGGCGTTGCGTCTGCGCATACCGCTGCTGCGCTGCTGGCGGAGCCTGCGCTTGTGGTCGGTGCACTGTCCTCCAACTCGTTCACTTGTTGAACTCCGTTGGCGCTTGAAATGTTCTCCTTCACACTTCTCTTTCTCTTCCCTCCTGTTTTCAGCCAGTTTTGCAACATCCCTGCACTATCACTATCACTATCACTATCACTATCACCAGCTCGCTTGTCATTTTAGATAATCGTGCACGCGCAACAGGTAGTGTCCGTCAGAAGCAACGTCACAAACAAACATTTATTTTGTTTCTAAATCTAAAAACAACAAAACAAATGTAGAACTTATTTTAAACCCCAATTTAAATTATCTCAATCTTATTTTCATTCGTAGTAGTATTTTGATAGTATTACTGTACATGTTTTATAACTGATTTTATTGGTACTCGGGATCCCTCCGAGTACCACCAGCAGGGGGCAAGTACCACCAGTGGTACGAGTACCATAGGTTGAGAATGGCTGTCCTATTCTATTCTAAATATAAAACACGGTTGCCTTGGAAACACACGATTGCAGACCGAGGAAGTGACTCTCAGGTGAGTCTTTCTTCAACCCCCCCTCTCCTCATGTGCTGCTCCCCCAGGAGACCACGTATGACCGGATCTACAGCCCTCTGTCGGTGGAGAGTGCCATGGAATCCAGGTGCTGCTTTTCATCCCCCCCCACACACACACACACACACTGTACTGTCAGCATATGGCTGTCAGACACACTCACCATTCTGCACCTTTGCAGGAAGTAAATGTGCATGCCTGTGTGTGTGTGTGTGTGTGTGTGTGTGTTTATGTGCATGCCTGTGTGTGTGTGTGTGTGTGTGTGTGTGTTTATGTGCATGCCTGTGTGTGTGTGTGTGTTCATTCGTATGTATGTGTGTGTGTGTCCCATTGACTCATGATCTGTGTATGGTAATTGCTTCCCCCAACACTGCAATTAAGGCCTTGTGTGTCTCACGCATTTACGTAACAGCTTGTTAAATCACACCTGAGGTCCAGGTAAACACCTGAGATCCAGGTAAACACGTGTTTACCTTGACTTTGATGTGTTTTTTTTTTAGAGATGCCATTGCCAAGGCACTGTACTCCGTGCTCTTCGATTGGTTGATGGAGGAGATCAATGATTGGCTGAGCCCCAGTGAGATGGACAGCGGCGTGGGCGTGGTGGACATCTATGGATTTGAGGTGAGGTAACCGTGGTAACTGTGGTCCTGGATAAGTATGTGCTGTCTGACGGCGGTGGGTTCTTGTAAGATCTGGGAGTGAACAGCTGTGTGTTCTTGTAGGATCTGGGAGTGAACAGC
>OOFB01029595.1:8851-13851 GCA_900323305.1 Trachyrincus murrayi
ACCAGAACTAAAATGTGTTCATTGTTTTCATGACGGTAAACAACACGAAACATGAGATGCGTGAACACGAACAAAGGAATTAAGCAACGAGGAGAAGATGACGGTCAACGGAATCCATTTTGAGGACGACGTAGGATCTGAAACATCGAATTGATCCGACTGCTACAGTCAAGTAGACTCTTATATCTACCATATATCTACAAATGTATGGTTCCATCGTATATAGGAGCTTCTTTCATTGGTAACACTTTACAATAAGGGTACATCAATTCACCGTGAATTAACATTAGTTAATGCAGTAATAAGCATTATTATATAGCATTAGCATAGGGGTTATGCTGAGGGTTCGGGTTAGTGGGTTAGGGTTAACCCTAACCCTATTAAATAATGTATAATTGAATACCTTAGTTAACATGAACACCATTAGTAAATGATTACTAGACTATTAATTAACTGTTAGTTAATGCATTAACTAATGTAAATTAATGGTTAATTAATGTACCCTTATTGTGAAGTCTAACCCTTTCATTCCTACCTACATTACAGCTAACCTCCATGTTGTCAGCGTTTTAAAAACACCCATTTCCTCATAATAGTATTCCAGGTTGTTTTGCACGAATATTTACTGGGTAATGTAATGTTGATGATAGTTTAGTAATAATAATAATAATATTTCATATATTTTTGAGTTGTTGTTATTTTTGAGTTATTGTTCACGGAAGCAATTCTGAATACAAATGACCACTATAATATAACCCTAATGTATTACTGCTGTTACTTTGAGTAAGAACAACAATACAAATGTGTCTTGCTGTTTCCCAAGCTATTGTTATTTTGCTAAATAAATTAAGCTAAGCTAAGCTAAACAAACGGCACCTTTAATAGTTCACACCACCACGTGGATCCCCGACTCTTCAAAGAGTCTGTAAATAAACACGAGGACCAACACGACACGTAGCCTTCTGGCTCTGGGGGGGAGGGGGGGGGGGGGGGGGTTTAGAGGGTTGGGGGGGGAGGTTGGGGAGGAACATCCTCTTCACACCCAGCCAATGTTAGCCTGGCCTTTTTTTATTTTTTTTAGCACCTCCAAGAGGGCTTCCACAGGATCCGCTGTTAAACAAACAGATCCTAAAGGGGGAGAGCAAAGGGCACGCAAGGCGAGATTTAGCTCCCTAACCCCTTCTCCCAACAACATGACCACAATACGTGTTGCTTTATATATCCTGGCCTTTGAATTCACACTGTTGTTTCATTGTGTCGTTGTGAGTAAACTGCCCCTGGGTGTTCGGCTGTGGGCCCACACTGTGACAGGTGAGAGCTGTGATGGTGAGAATGGTTATCCGGTATTGGGCTGTTTTATCCATATATTTGTGTGTAATTGCGATGTGGAGCTTGTGTAATGCCGGTGCTACTGAACCAAATTGGATTTCTATCACTTTTCAGATTAGGATCAACATTTGTATGAAAATAATTGCGTATATCTCAAGCTTTAACATTACCCCATTCTCACGTCCTCAACAACCGTAATTACGTTAATTTGTAAATCTGCTGCAGGGCCCTTTTTGCGTTTGTATTAATCTCATCTCTCGGCATTGGAAGATTAAAAAATCCCCAGCCTTCTATTAGCTGTCTACACTATGATCTGATATGTGTGTGTGTGTGTGTGTGTGGGTGTCACTCAATGCTAATCACATCAACAAAGAACAGCCAGTTAGCGGCACTCTAAACAATGAAGTTCAATCACACAGAGTGAGCTCAGGGGAAGCACGCTCCTCGAGTCCTTCAGTCGACAGTGAGTTGAGCTTAACGTGGTCAAAAGCAAACAACTGTGCCATGTATGATGATCCAGCTGCGCTGCCCAGCCTAATCAAGCCCTTTGTTGGTCAAGTAACGGCCAGACAATACCGTTTTCATCCCGTTTGAAGTGTGGTAAGCTGTTGATGTTTTGACAGTTCAACAGTTCAACAACAAGTTATGCATAGTGGGGTGTTATAAAGACAGGATGTTAAAACCCCTTGTCGGCTTCATTAGCCATTAACCTTAAAGGTTAAACGTCACAGCCGTGAATATAAATTGAATATAAATCCCCTCTCGCAGGGGAATTACATTATTACAGCAAGTCATTTCATCAAAGCGTGAGTGCTTATTCAAGGTCCTGGGTTGTTCACTGTGGCATTGTATTTGGTTTACTTACGCAACACGACTACTCTGTTTGGATGTGCTCCTTGGAGATGCGTTAATACAACAGTGTTCAAAGCCACGCGATACACCTATAAAAATAAACCTAAAACCTACTTGGCTGCAGCAAGATAATGTTAATAATATAGGTTGGCTGTGTTGTTTCACATTTATCTTTAGCGCTCTCTCTGTATCAGTGATGCCCCCAAAGGCAAACACGGTGTGTGTGTGTGTGTGTGTGTGTGTGTGTGTGTGAGAGAGAGAGAGAGAGAGAGAGAGAGAGTGTGTGTGTGTGTGTGTGTGTGTGTATGTGTGTGTGTGTGTGTGTACTATGAAAAGGCTCAGGTCTAGAGGGAAAATCTTTTCAACATCATAAAAGTCATTGATCGGTTTTATTGTGAAACTCGTTCATTCATCCCGTTGTGACTGTATTGACAAAATGCCTTTTTATCCCCCAGATGTTTGTCCTCTTGTAATAGTAATATGTCTTCATAACCCTGAATCCTGTCATTACGTTCTGAAAATGATTAAAAACCTGTAAGAATCCTCCTATGTACGACCATCACTCTGTTTTAATTTCTGCCAAAATAAAAAAGAATAAATAGAGCACTGAGAACAGATAGAGCACCGAGAACAGATAGAGCACCGAGAACAGATAGAGCACCGAGAACAGATAGAGCACTGATATAGAGGCGGATAGAAAGGTGGAGATGGATCACCAAGACCGAGTGAAGTTGAGGAGAAGGGAAAGGAGAGGAGAGGAGTGGATAAGTGAAAACATCTGCTTTTGAAAAGGTCAGCGGAACGATATTCACTGATCTGCCTTTCTAGAGAGAAAATAAAAAGTAAAGAACTGACAGGGCCATTCTCAGAGCACATTTTCTCTGGAGAGCCAATCCTACACCACAGGAAACGGCTGGAGCCATACTCTAAGTGGTATATGACTCAACGTGCCTTGTCTCTGGTTGGCGAGGGGCCGGCTCGCTCACAAAGATGGGAAACATGGAAACGACTGAGCACTGCGCATCGGTCATCGGTCAGGGCGGGAGGGGGAAAAAAAGAAATAAGAAAAGAATAGGAGGCCAGATAGGAGATTATGTGCTTGCTTAAGGCTATGTGCCGTTTCACAAGCCTTTACATGGGAACGATTTACATAACCACCGGAGAGAGAGGCAGCAACATATCCTGGCCAAGCCAAACGCTGACTTATGTTTATGGACCTTTTATTTTATTTCGCAGGCCACAAGGTTTTCGACAGTGGCTTTGGATAGGTCTGTGAGAAGTGTGTGTGAGCTTGGCTTGATTTCCCTCACACCCTTGGATAGAACAGTCATCAGTGTTTCAATGGTCATTGTTAGGATCTTATGAGTGAATAGTGTAATGTAGTGTATAGTGTAGTAGTGTAATGTAGTGTATAGTGAATAGTGTAATGTAGTGTATAGTGTAATAGTGTAATTACCAATTCATAATGATCTCATCATGACCACAAATGCTCTCTCTTGAGCTGGAAACGTCAAATGCACTCAGAGTGTATTGTTTGTTCTTGTATATATCTTTTTCTCAGTGAACATTTAGCCATTTTTAGTTCATGTAGTGAACATTTAATCATTTTTAGTTCATGTAGTGAACATTTAACCATTTTTAGTTCTTGTAGTGAACATTTAACCATTTTAGTTCATGTAGTGAACATTTAACCATTTCTAGGTCATGATTGTATGATTATTCTTTTTTTTATTCTTTTCTTCTATCAAGTATCACGCTTAGTTTCAATGTACTAGTATAATTGTAATCGACCCTTTGTCACTTGATGTTTAGCGCTTCTAATAAGCGTGTATAATAATTGCGTACACTTCATATTCTCTCCAGTTGTTTTAAATCCACTGTACTTCAGTGTGAGTCTGAATCACAAGCTGGGCATGAAACAGAAAGCCATCGTTCCATCACTGGGGAGGATGACAGAGGTGTGCGATGTATCAAACTGCTCACCGTCTGGTGGGTTACAGCGCAGAGCCCCGTCTGCACGCGGGGGCAGCTGCCGGCAGTTTAACCGACCATGGGAAAACTCTGCCGCCCATTAGCAGCTCATCTCCTTCCCTTAGTCATCTCTCTTATCTTCTTGCTCAACTCGGGGAGAATGTTCCCCCTCTGCCAAAACGGAGAAAAGTACTTTCAGCCATGAATGGAACTATAGATAAAGATTTCACCCCCGCTCCCCTCCCCTCCTCTCCCTGCTCCCCAGTACCCTAGAGCGAAAATCTCCTTCCTCCCAAGAGTCGCGTCTGCCAGACATCGGAGCCAGACTCGGAGCCGTCCGACCCCACCATAGTCCTGCAGGTCTCGGCCTAATGAGACAGGGTTGCAGCAGCGACCCAGAGGACCCTGCTCCGGAACATGTGCTGCTTTGTATACAGTGTCAAGATTCATAGCTACTCAATAGATCAGTTGATGTGTAGATAGGTAAGAAGTAGTCAGCTCAGAACTGCAACTTGTCTTTATAGAAATGATACTTAATAATAATAATAATAATAATAATAATAAACTTTATTTGTATAGCACCTTTCATACAAGAAATGCAGCGCATCAAAAATAGAGTGCAAAAATCAAGTAAAATACAACATTTTAAAAGAAGGGCAATAGTGCATAAGTGCAAAGCAAAGTGTCCGAGCTAGTTAAAGGCTAAAGTGAAGAGATACGTTTTTAGCTTTGTTTTAAAAATATTTAGCGAGCTGGCTTCCCTGATATCTACAGGTAGTGTGTTCCATAGTTTAGGGGCGTAATTGACAAAGGCTGCATCCCCGAATGCAGCCTTTAAATAGAACACA
>OOFB01029595.1:18851-22727 GCA_900323305.1 Trachyrincus murrayi
ATGGCCACAACTATCTTTTAGTACCACGGCAGAGTCATCTGTATTACAGCTTCACACACACACACACACACACACACACACACACATGCATGCACGCACGCACACACACACACACACACACACACACACACACACACACACACACACACACACACACACACACACACACACACACACACACACACACACACACACACACACACACAACACACACACACACACACTCACATAAACACACACACACACCCTCATGCATGCATACACACACACACACACACACACACCCTCATGCATGCACACACACACACACACACTCACACATTCACTCACACACACACACACACACACACACACACACACACGCACACACACACACACACACACACAGACAGGCAGAGGGAGCTTGCTGGCTGTGGCTCTCCACACTGCACGGCGAGGCTAACCAGTGTTTGCTTTGTGTAAATCCCTCTGGCATGTGAGGAGTGAGATGGAGCGAATGGTTCAAACAGGCCTGGTGCCCGCCGTGTGTTGTGTGTGTAAGGAGCTGTGTGTGGTGGTGGTGGTGGTGGTCAGTCATGGAGGAGTTTGCCTAGTGGGGAGATTCAAGCTGAGGAAGTCAGCGAGAGTGAAAGGAGCATGATAAACCAAACTTCTTCTAGAGAACTGCTCCTTCGTTTTGTTCTTCGTCTCATTCTTCTTCATCATCATCATCATCATCATCATCAGATTCAGAGATCATGAAGATCACGAGGATCTTTATCAACAACTCATTTTTATTTAAATGTATTTTTTGGTGGTAGTGCAGTTGTTGTTTTTGTTATGCATTGGTTTGGAGCAATCGTTGATTAAACACCAATACATATATCTACAGTCTATACATGTTTATATCACAGTACGGTTAAAGGCTTGATCCTGATTGGTCAATAACGGGACGCCTCTGCCTTTTAACAGTTCAGAATCAACGGTCAACTATCGACCACATGTTTCCATGACAACGGAAGAACAATATGCTCAAAGCACCGCAGAAGAATGTTTTCATTTCAGCTGATTAAAGCGTTTCAGATGAAAGTAACTAATATCTAATCATCGTTGGTAACTGTGGTTTAAGTGGAGTACACCACTCCGGGGGGGGTCCCATTCTTCGAAAATAATGTACTTCGCCAGAGGTAAGCAACCTCGGCATCGCCTGGGCCCCATCACCACGTGCATTACTTTCCAATAACGGGACACCCGTCGTGGTTTATTCCTTACATAAAAGTGTCTTTGAGTAGTTAAAGAGTAAGGACATTGCCATACAAAAAAGTGTGTGTAAATGTAAAAACATATTTTTACATTGTTTAGTATTTCATGCAGGCGAAATAAAGGTAAAAACATGCTCTCCCCTCCTTGTGATCCTGGCGTGGATGGGTCAGGATTCAGCCAACCTGCAGGCGTGGAGTCCAAGGCCCATCTTAGGGCACCTCTCATCTGGATTCTATTCTGTAAGCCCTGTCCACTGAAACCTGACCTGCCTTGGAGGAGAACTGAATTATGGCCACATCAATAGATACCATATTTCCCTCTTTGAAGTGCCGTATGTGATGGAAAACGCTAAGATGTCATGTGCTAAAGTGATTACCGATTCCTTAGCACTAATCTACTCCGCTGGAAGAACGCCGTGGCTTCATCTAACCTGACAGCAGCCAGACCGGACGCATTTTTCAGTCAGAACTATTTTCAATCTCCTTTTTCGACTTCATAAAAGTCTCCCCGGAGCCAACCTGGTGAACAGAGAGAGGTGGGGTTGGGGGTTCGCTTTTGAATGTTTCGTGACAATAGTGGATAACTCCACCAGCTGGTGAATAGTCAGTCGTTGAGTCACTTGAAGGTGCCTATAAAAGCTGCCGTGTAATCTTCCTGCCTCCAACACTTGTAATTGTACCTCTCATGGTAAAAAAAGGAGGCTTTTGTTAAGAGGAACAGATCGCCCAAGGTTGTCCTGATTCAGCGATAGTCATGAAGCGAGCGGAAGCGACGAACGTGGACGCACCTCCAATTACAGCCTCGCTGGACGCGTTTGTTTGTTTTAAAAGATAGTTTAAAAGATGGACACACTTTAGACCTCACAGTGATTAGCCACGTTTGTCTTTTTTCTTCTTCTTCTAATTCATTTCAGCAGGTAGATGCAAGAACGAGCACCCGCCTGCTGAAATGAATTAGAAAAGAAACGGGAAAAAAAACCAAAAAGAAGAAACACGAAAATAACACACACACGTGCGCTCTCGTGCACATTGTTAAACGGCCATCGAGGGGAGGAGACCCTGGCCACTACCTGGCAACCCGAGGATGAAGACCTCAGTAAAAAAGGTCTCCTCTTACAGGCCTGTGGGTGGAGGAGATGCTATCCCTGTAGTAACAGCTGCCATGGATAATATGAATGACAGCTCTAATGCCACGCTGAGTGTATGGCAGACGAAGAAATACCACAACCATCGCTACCCTCCCCCCCCCGTCTTACAAGAGGAAGTGAAAGCAGAGGATGTTGTGTGTTATGATATGAAATACTGATGTCAAGTCAAATCCTGGCTTCGAGCGAGCTTCCCTGAAAAATGTAATATATTCAAGAAGGGCCGCGGGGGGGGAAGTTCAAGCCTGCCATGCAGAGGAACCTCCGCATTCATTTTGGATGGACTTTAAAATGAACGATGAATGATTAAACTAGACCCTTTTTATTTTTGAGGCAACATCCCAGAAAATCGGGACTAACGTTACGATTTCTTAATGTCACCCTGCTTACGGGTTATCGGCGTATTTACGTGTGCTCCCACGTCGGTGTTTTATTTTTCCGTTTAATTACATTTTCACGGGTGACCCCGGGCCAAGAGAGGGCACCACGGCATGACCCCAACCAAACGAAAACATAACAACGTAACATACGACATTTAACCGTACTCACACAAGTGTGAAAAGCAAAATCAACACGGGCATGGGCCACATCCTATGCTCTTGTTTACGTATACGCGGGCTAACAAAACACCCCGGCACCGCAGCGCCGCTGTTGACACAGCGATTGTCTTGGTTGCGGCAGGGCGTAGGAGGACGTGTGAAGCCGTTGTCGGCGGTGTTCATTACAAGCCAGTGCATCAGCCCCCATCAAAGCTCTCCTTTGTGGAGGGAGGTTGTGGGGGGGGTGGAGGGGGAGGATCAAGCCAGAGGCAGGGTAAAGCTTCCCAAAGAGAAGCCTGTGGTTTTTCCTTTTCCTCCCTCCTCCGTCCTCCTCCTCACTCCTCCGCCTCCTCCACCTTCCTTCTCTTCCCTTCCACCGCTCTAAGAGGCTCCGTCTCCCTCAGGGAGGGTCTTATGCAGAGTTCTCGCTTTGAAACAAAAGTGAACTTTGTGTCGAGCGCTGTCGTCGTCGTCCTCGTGGCGGCGGAGGCAGCGTTCTTCCTCCTCGGTGAGGCCATACGACGGCTGCAAAACAGTAGTCGGGATTATGCGGAAAAGGGTGAAAGGAAGAAGAAAAAAAAATACATCCCCCATGTTATTTTGACAACTTCATGACGGCCGGCAGTCAGGGTGCGGTGACACGTTGTTTGGAATGTCGAGACTTGAAATAACTAAGCGCACATAGTACCACACACACACACGCACGCACGCACGCACACGCACACACACACACACACCTTTTATATACAGTCACCCGTCATGGACAAGAGAGACGGTAAAGGACTGATGAGATGAAGGTAGATAAAAAGGCAGAAGATATATTTCAGTTTGAGACGAAGACGGCCTTGAAACAGTTAAGTCAGTGACCTGTTGGGTTCTCTCCTCCCCCCCCGGTGCAGGTTGTGACCCTGCCGGGGGGGGGGGGGGGGGGGGGGGGGGGGGCCGGGGGGT